>JAOTQE010053805.1:0-20387 GCA_025631205.1 Nesometra sesokonis
CAGAAAGAAAGAAGAAGATGATGATGATGATTGATTTCGTACAGAAACAATAGCTGATCCGTGTAGCGGATCAGCTAATAAGGGATGAAAGGTCAACCACAAAAACACAAATCCTGCTAAAAAGTAGCAATTGTTTGTTAATCATAAAAGTCACATAACATAAAACTAAATGTAATATATCAGTCATAAAAAAGTCAAATGATTTAAACAAAAATATTTTATGACACCTATTCTATCCTGATAATAAGCGTGATTGAATGCAAAAAGTGGTTAAGCTTGTAAACGCGAGTTGGTGCACTAGAATTCAAATCTTCTATTGTTACGCATATTTCGGCCAGTGTTCCATCTTTACTTTCAAAAATTTTGATGCAAACTCACCTCCTACAAACTTGCAACCATGGAAACTCGCTTCTACTGACTCACCTCCTCGGAAACTTGCCCCTTCAGAAACTCGCCTCCTATTAAAGTTGCCCCTTAGTAACTCGCCGCCTAAAATTTAAAAAAAATTTAAAGGTTGTTTTAAAATTCCTTAATTAAAAAGATATTACAGGTTCACTATTTTTTTATGATTTTTAGCATGTTTAAAAACATTTCATTAAAAAAAATAAATTGTGCAAATTTGGCTGTGATAAAGTTAAATTTCATTTTAGTCAGTAAATCATTTTGTTATAATAATGTCTCATCTATCCTAGTTATGTTTTTAAATCATTTATACCATTTTTCCTAGAAACAATAAAAATAAACTCGGTCACAAATGCAAATTTGGCCCTGAGATGTAATTTCTGTTAACGCTGTGTTTTCGTTCTACTGCTGGCCATGGTTGCAAGCATGCACGAAACTTTCATCAATTATCGTTTCTGTGAAAGCAATCTGCAATGTTACATGGAAAGTTCTAAATTGGAGTACTATTTTTGGAAAATGTTGGCGTATAAGTATAACGTTAGAATTTTGGATTTTTTTTTACTACTAGCATGGAAGTTTTGCGAACATTATAGGTCATATACAGTTTTACATTTTTATAACATTTTGTTACAAATAATCTATATAATAAGCATATTTTTACCATTGAGAAAATACAGTAATTATTTTCATGATTTTACAGAATAATGTTTTAAAATTTAAATTGAAAACGTTTTGCTAAGATCTCACATTTCCATAGAACTAGTGAACTAAACATCGAATTTCATTCAAATTTCAGTATATTATGGCGGAAACAATTCTCTTTCTGGAAAGTACAATTGTTTTCCATTCATTGTGCATTTTGACTACGTCATCATAGTGTACACGTGAATTTAACTAAAAGTAACAGCAGATCAGCTAACTCGTCAAAGTGACGAGTTCAGTTCTAGTTATTAATGTAAATGACTTTCAACTAAACACAGCTAATTGCTAGCTCTATTATAAGGAAACTTCACTACATGGGATGTTACCTCCATGTTTATTTTGATGATGTAATCATATCGAAAGATTTATCAAAATTATGCACCTTATTTTAAAAAGATTCGACAAAAATTACGTAGCAACTCACATCTAGATGAAATTAGTCAATTATATAATAACAGTAAATCGGGACCTTAATCGGACAATCGGTATGATTACAGCTGGCGCACGCACCATGACGCACGTTTACACACATACAGTATGTTCTAGGTTTAAATTGCGCAACTTCAACATAAATTCTTTACAAACAGATATTTGTTGATGAATCTACACAATTATTCATCTCCAAATACTATTAGAACTCGCGCGCGTATTATTACACACATTTCTATTAATCTCTTGTTAAGGTTTAACTGCGCATTTTCACATTGACAACGGGTCACCTAAATTGTCCTCAGTGACGATTTCATGTCTAGTATTTATATTAATGATATTGTCGATGTAGTTAAGAAGATCTTGGGCTCGCTATATTCGACTCCAAAGTAGATATGTTATTGTATGCAGATGATGTTGCGATTTTTGCAGAGGATGAAAATTCTTTACAAATTAAGTTGAATTGCATTTTAGAATGGGCTAAAAATTGGCGTCTATCTATCAATGAAAGTAAAACTCAAGTTGTCCATTTCCGTAATAAATCACAGAACAAGAGTCAATTTGCTTCCTCATGTGGGAGTATAAACATTGCTTCTGTAAAATGTTATAAATAGGATTATATGTAAATGAATTTCTTGATTTCAATGTAACTACTCATAATCTGGCTCTCTCTCTGCTTCCCGTGCATTGGGTGTTATTATCAGTAAATCCAAGGTGATTGGCGGTACAAATTTCAAAACGTTATCAAAATTATACGATTCCATGATGGCACAGATTCTTAAATACAGATTTGGAATCTGGGGCGTAGTGGAATATTCATCAATCAATTCAGTTTTTTATAGAGCTGGTTGGTCCTTCATCAGTGTTGGTAAATACCCCCCAAAAATGCGATCCTTGTTGACTTGGCGTGGGGTACTCCTTTTGTCCGGAAAGCAAAGCATGTGGCCAGATTATGGAGTAACATTAACCGTATGGATGAATGTAGGTTACCATTCAACGTGAATATTTTATTTGATAAATTACAGTGCACTCATATACAAATGAAGTTAATGCTTGTAATCTTTTATTTTCCATCTCAAATAATGCTAGAATATTGGTAGAAAATAACTAAAAAGACCATCTTCGACGATAAACATAAACATCCTAATCGGAGAAATAAGCTACGTACATTTCGTACATTTAAATCTGAAATTTATCTAGAAACATATATAACTTTTGCTCTATTTAGATTTGGTTGTGCTCCTATTTCCATCGAAACGGGCAGATATAATCTACCATTAGAAGAATGAATCTGTCCTTTCTGGAATGTTGGTGTTGAGGACGAATTCCACTGCTTTATGTTATGTAAACATTATTATTCACTTAAAACCATATTATTTTCAAAATTATCAAATTCTCCCACTTTTATTTCTTTGATCACAATAAATTAATTTTTTTGATGTCTAACGGTGACCGTTGTTATTTAATTGCCAAATTTGCTTACAATATTCTAGAATCCCGTCGCGAGTTTTTGTTTAACAAAAGAGTTGAATTCGTTCCCCTGTTTATGTCTTTGCATATTGTACCTATTACATTTTCACGAACTCTACAATGGTATGTTTATGATAAGTTGTCACTCATATAGCCAGACATGGCTGGCCATTGTTTTATGGGTGTGACAGAAATTAATAAAGTAATAATAAGGTCCTACGGGCACATTAATTTTACACGTCCTCGTGCGCATTTTTGACAAAAACAATGAAATTATGTTAAAAATATGCATATTTCTAATTACTCATAGCTCCTCAAAATGTCCCGTTACCCCAGAATTTTATTGTATATTCCGGAAGCCTGTGACCTGTAGATAGGATATCATGAGTCTTCGAGGGTGCCAGTAAAATGTGACGTCATCAATTCGTCATCTATATTTAAAAAACGTAATTTTCAACTAATTACATAATATTTACTATAGTTATGTGATATTATTTCGATAATTGGAAGTCGATTTTTTTCAAAATTTCAATGTGTTGTAGATGATGTAATTATCTACAAGTAGTGTTACAATTACTTTAAAATTTGATGACCTCATCATAGTGTGAACTTCTATTTTATAGCATGATAAGAACATTTTGCTTATCTGTGTGTAAATTTTATCCAAACTTTATACAGTAGCTTATAGCTTTACTTGATTGTGTCAATTTTACTTATTTTTATAAAAGGACCAAATCACCAAATTACATTACCAAATTACAATCCGCAAATTACATTGGGTAACATGCAGATCATCTAACTCATCAAAAGTGATGAGTTCATGTCTAGTTGAATCATTATAACAATTCATTTAGTAGGTCTAAAGCTATAGGCCTATATATGGTAACTAAATTTTATATTTATCTGAAGCAATTACATACAAAAAATAAAACGCTGTTAGTATCCCATTTACTAACAAACCCTTTGAGATGGCATAGTGGCGGATTGGTGAACCAGGCTTTGCCAGTGTCTCAATAAGCCAATTAAATGTCAAAGTCTAATATCTCCACCTAAGAGTCATTATCACAGCGGGCCAATAAGTGCCAATCATTTTTTTCATCAATAGTTGAATGTCAGACTAAAGAACATATTGTAGTATTTGGCACTACTAACACTGTTTTAGGTAATTTTACTTTTTACATTATACAGTATCCCCTTATGTTTTTACATAACAGTTTTCTAATAGTAAGCACTCAGGTCGAGATGGTTTTGATGTTAAGCTTTTAAAGTTAGCTGGGCAGATTATATGGGCAATTCCTGTGTTACGGACGTACAGTTTGAAGATTTTGATCATTGGTATTTTTAAAAATAAGTTACAAATTTTGACTAAAAATCTGCTGAATGTTTGTTTGGACCTAATGAATGTGTTTCAAATCCCATTCTAAGACTAAGAGAAAATTACAACAAATATAGCATTAACGACATGCATGGTAGAAATCAATTTGTATGAGTTAAGTTCAAACTTATATTCCATCAAATGTTTTGGGAGGAAAGTGCGGTAAAAGTTTCTTCATTTCCATCTATACAAATGCATGAAAATTTGGCATGGGGTTGGGGAGGGGGTAAAGAGCCAAACCTGAGTATTCTGTTTGATGCCTGTATCACTCACCCACTGGGACCTATGTGGCGAATTCAAGTTCAATCGGAATGCAAATCTTCTCACACTCAACATCGTATGTTGTGACAACTGTAGTCTTTCAGTACGTATGTAGACAGATCAATTTGATACACTTATATTGTAGAAAAATCAGCTAGGTGGGACATCAGACAAGATACTTTTTTTATAATTATTTATAATCAGAAGTGGTGTAAACCAGCAAGTAGATATACCTGAGTATTTATATATAGAAACATAAACAATGAAAAGAAGTTTCCCTAACCAGGACTCGAACCCGGGTATTCTGCTTGATATGCACATATATACTGTCATCTTTTGAAGATATGATGGAAATCCAGAATGAAGTGTAACATTTTATTATATCGAGTTGGAGTATTTCAAAGAGATCATAACAGCCAGAAGATCATTTGACCTTTCCATCTTGACCAGTTTGGCTTGTAGTCTAGTCGAATTATGCTAAAAAAATGGTAGTTGGAAAATTAGAGGAGCAGTTTGATCTAATGCTTTCATGTAATTAGATGTTACAAGCCTTAACATTTTATTGACTGCCCCAACTATTGGTGGATATCATTTGAGCTTTAGAGGTAGTAATGGATCATTTATGTTCTTATCACAAAATGAGTCCCATGGTTGGAAAGTCTCCAATGTAGTTATTTGTACTGTACAATCTTAGAGATGACAATATAAGCTATAATCTGTAGATCCAAAGTTGGCTATTTAAAGTTTTATGGAGAATGCTGTTAAGAAAATTACCCTCGTCATGGCAGATGCTTGAGGTATTTCCCCACACTTTCTTGATTACAGGTGTTTGAGAAGATTGCCCATATCTGAAATCAGTTATATTTCCCCACACTTTCTTGATTACAGGTGTTTGAGAAGATTGCCCATATCTGAAGTCGGGAATACTTCCCCACACATTCTTGATTTCAGGTGTTTGACATGATTGCCCATATCTGAAATCAGTTATACCTCCTCACACATTCTTGATTCCAGGTGTTTGGCAAGATTGTCCATAAATGAAATCGGTTATAATTCCCCACACATTCTTGATTTCAGGTGATGATTGTCCATATCTGGAATCAGTTATAATTCCCCGCACATTCTTGATTGCAAGTGTTTGACAAGACTTTTTATATCTGAAGTCAGGTATACTTCCCCACACATTCTTGATTTCAGGTGTTTGACATGATTGTCCATATTATATGAAGTCAAGAATACTTCCCCACACATTCTTGATTTCAGGTTTTTCGACATGATTGTCCATATCTGAAATCAGTTATACAGTACTTCCCCATTGCCCATATCTGAAATCAGTTATAATTCCTCACACATTCTTGATTTCAGGGGCTTGACAAGATTTTCCATATCTGGAATCAGTTATACTTCCTCACACATTCTTGATTACAGGTGTTTGACAACAAGAATTTTTATATCTGAAGTCAGGTATACTTCCCCCACACATTATTGATTTTAGGTGTTCGACAAGATTGTCCATATCTGAAATCAGTTATACTTCCCCACACATTCTTCATTACAGGTGTTTGACAAGATTGTCCATATATGAAGTCAGAAATACTTCCCCACACATTATTGAGTTTAGGTGTTCGACAAGATTGTCCAGATCTGAAATCAGTTATACTTCCCCCATACATTGTTCATTACAGGTGTTTGACAAGATTGTCCATATATGAAGTCAGGAATACTTCTCCACACATTATTGATTTCATGTGTTTGACAAGATTGTCCATATCTGAAATCAGTTATACTTCCCCACACCTTCGTGATTACAGGTGTTTGACAAGATTGTGTATATCTGAAATCAGGTATACTTCCCCACACACTGACACAAGGATAATATATCATATAATGTTGATTGTACAATCATAGAATAGGATCTGTTGTAAAACTTACTACCCAACAACAACATAACCAGATTATGAGCATTTATTTTAAATTTAGATGTTTAATTTTATAAACTCTATTTAAGCCACTTGTTCATTTGTTTTATTTCTAGCATATTTTGAAAGTTGGGCTTTGACGGGGCAACTGGTCACAGTAGTACAATCCCAGTAAAAGCAAGGCAGTTTAAATATATGGTTATCCTTTAGAGCTACATTGGTGACTAAATCTATATTTGTGAGGTATCGTGACAAAATGAGTCCAGTCGTATGCCGGGCCATTTTGAGATATTCACAGAAATAGACAGAAAGTCATAATTTCACTAAAATGAGATTCTTGTTGTTTTGGTAATTTTAGTAATTAAATTTTATGATTATAAACTTCCTGTTTATGTTTATTTATCAATAAACATGTTTTGAACTACATTTTGTAAAGGCTGTTTTTCAAAATCAGTGGTAAAACATACAGGAAGTCAACAGTTGTTTATCTTTAAAGTCGATTTTCTCCAAAGTGTGTTTTCGTATAACCATGTTTTAAATTGATTTTTCTCTGGTTAGACTGAAGCTATGAACCTCATTTAAAAAAACCAATTTAAAACTAATAATCTCTTCTATCCAAATAAAACAACTCATTTTTGGTTTTCTGTACAACATAACTCATTGTGTGGTGACACCTCACATTTATGGGTATGTGCTTGGAAGTATATTTTCTTAGTATACTTTCTGTTAATTTTACTATGATTTTTAAATACTCTTGCAATTGGGTTAGGCCCTACTTGTGTAAACTTTCAATGTCGAAAAATGTGCAAAAAGGTATTACAATTTGTTTAAAATCAGTGATTTTTTTGGTAATAATAATGCCGATGATCTCTAACTCTACGATCATTCTAAATTATGTAATGAAGCCTCATGACGAAGGGTATTACATTATTAAGTAATCAAACAGGCTATTATAAATTGTTTTGATACATTCATTTATTTTTAATTTGAAAACAATTTGTATGTACAGAGTTTCTAAAACTCAGTTTTGTTTTCTGTTGATAGTTCAGGGGCGGATCCAGGATCCACTGAAAGGGGGGCCCACTTCCATATCCGGGTGGGCGTGGCTACCCGTTTTATTCTGATAAGCAAAAAGAAGGAAAAAAAATGCCATTTCTCCATTTTAGTGCCCTGGTACTCTATTTTACGCATATTTTGGGTTTTTATGGGTAACTTTTGACCCGGGAGGGGCCGCAACTGGTGCATTTTACTGCCCCAAAATTGTGCAAAAAAATTTTTTTTTTTTTTCAAAAGTGGGGGCCGGGTCTGTTGGGTCCCCCCATCCACGCCTGTAGTTTTTAACATGCGAATAAATTCAAATGTGTTCAATTTCCTCTTCAGGGCTATCACAAAATTATAGTTTAAAACATTCAAACATCTTCTAAGGCTACAGTCACACTAGAGCCTGAAGATTGCATTGACTCGCCACAGCTGAGATTTTTGTAGTGTGGCCTTGGATTGACTTGTGCCTGTCTTGAAATCTCACTCAAGCCAGCTAACTCAATCCTGGTACTCCATCCAGATTGATCATGGCTTGACCTGGATTGACATTTTGTCTTAGGAATATGACCAATCAAAGTCATCAAAACCATGTCACTGAGAATGTGCATAAAATAACATCATGACTGTCAACCTGGATGGACACTATATTATTTTCATTATTTGAATTAGGTCTAGATTTGTTTTTAAATATGTAATTTTTGTCAGCCTTCATGCAATATATTGATGATTGAGCCAACTAAAGCTGGATAGTGTGACCACCCAGTAATTAAAAGTCTGGCTTGAAATCTGACCCAAGATTAGTCAAGCTAAGCTTGATCCTCTGACCATAGCCTTAATTTTCCAACCATCAGGAAAAAAAGATGATTTACCAATTTAATTACAGTACTTAATCAAACAGGTACTTTCTTCTGTCGAGGATCCAAGTGGGGGCCCACCTGACGTTCTTTTTGGCTTGGTATAATATTATTTGAACCTAAATAAATCATTGCTTGCATTAAATTATCTGTGAACATGGCCTCTCATATAATGCATATAATTTGAAAAAAATGTCCAGGCAGGATTCAATAAACACCAGTTTAGTGTTGAACTTGGCATTCGGCCCCTATATCTGGCACCCTTTATGTATCAATGCTGGATCAATCCCAGAGATTTAAATTGTGCTTTGATTTAGAACAATTAAGTGCACATATCAATTGTAATTACAATTACAATTCATTTCAGGATATATAAGACAGCAGCGATGGAAACAAGTTTCTTGTCAAAAAAGGTTAAACAACTTATTTGTCAAACGGGATCTGAAAGTTATTTACCAGTATTAACTGATTATCTTCACATACCTCGGGGAACAATTCGATGGCAGGCTTTACAACAAACATTTAAAGGTAATTTCGTAAACATCAATAACAAACTAGATCTCCATGTTGAGTTTAGTGATCTCGTAATGTTCAAAGAAAACAATACAATGGCGTATATGCAACAAATAACCTGATCCTATGCCAGGTTGATGAAAAATTAATATTTTAATTTTTTATGCATGTATACACATACCCATTGTGATGCATTCACAGGTAATTCAGATACATGACATTGAACTTGACCTGGAGTTTATGCAATCATTGGTTAGGAAGATATGATATATATAAATTATATGTTATGTACAATTACACTGTACATATTTATTGTTAAGTATTGTCTTATGTACTGTTGTAATTTGAAGCGAATAATAGCCCATAGCTGGCTTCAGTAGCAATAAAAATCTTGAATCTTGAATGTAAAAATACAAATTTACGCCCATTTTAAATGAGATTTTAGATTAATAAAAATGAAAATAAGGAACACATCAAGAAACTTTGTCTCGGCTTTAAAACGTGTAGAAGAAATCTAAGCAAACATTAAAATTATAAAAAGACTTAAAATATAATGTTGTTAAAAAGGGGTTTAAATCAAAAAATATAATTGTAAAATCATAATAGGCTTAAAATGCAATAACTATGTTTAAAAATCATAGTTTACAACTTACAAATAGTCTAGCCCTAAGAAAACGATAACAATATTAAAATAGTACAAAATTCATAGGGTTATAATTATAAAACATTCATCAAACAAGCATACACCTTTTAAATTTGAATTAAAATTATTAAAACTTGAAATAATTGAGATGAAAACCGCCGTTTTCATGTTTAAGGTGTATCATAATTTATTGCCTTATACTTTGCAGTCACTATTTACTCTTGTTTCAAATGACACACATGTTAGAACTAGACATAGAAAAGATTTTAAATTAAACCTTGTAAGAACCACTAAAAATGCAATGTATCTCAGCAGTTCTGAGTTGGTATTATACTTTGGAATACACTTGACAATGATATAAAAAATGTAACAGCCTTTATCAGTTTAAAAGAAGATAAGGATAAATATTTCTCTTAGGTTTATATAAATTCCCTCCATCGTATGTATATCTATTTTGTTTGTTTGTTTTTTTTTTGTTTTCCAGCCTTATGCCAAAGAAAAATAGCAAATAATACATTTGTCATTCTTGGGGGAAGCATAAATAAGTTTTAAACTTCAGTTTCCTCCTTTTCCTGCTTTTTTTTAGAAGATATACTTATTGTATTGTATAGTTTTAATATGTGATTGCTGGAAATAAAGATTTTTGTATTTGTATGATGTCTATTCAACTGTGATGGTTCATAAAATCTACAGCTCGTTTTCTTTCAGACTTAAGAAACCAAATTTGGCATAATTTTTTATGAACTATCAACAGTTAAAAAATTCCACTATTAAAAAAAACATAGGTCAAATTCAATTCAAATTTTCTGTGTTGAGTTTTTGTTTATGACCTGAATTACCACCCAGATTCTAGAATCATTAACTAGAGGTCAGTCCGAGAGTAGCATCCCTCTGCCCACATCATAATTATCCGCTATTTAAATTCTCCCATTGAAATGAAATCGTGTATGTTATTCTTATGCATTCAGTCCCTTGTATTGTTGAGTTTGTGTATTCTATCTCTTGATATATTAATTTTTATTTGTCAAATAAACTTTATAGTCTGGACTGTGCTTAAGCTGGCATAAATTCTAGATCCTTTGGTGGGAACTAATTGATAAATAATAGTAGAGACCTATGAGCATACATTGGTGAAAATGGATTATTAGTAAGCAATTTGTTTACAGATTATTTTCCTATTAGACTGATAAGGAATTTGTAACTTCCAAGTACTGTACCTTCTTATACTTGGTAGAAAGAGGCAGTGTGGATTAAGTGTCTTGCCCAAAAACGCAACCAACCAGATGGAGTGAACCTCAAACTCTCAACCTTGTTAGTGATTCGTTTGAAATGCAACCACTGCACTAACTGCTCCCAAAGTGGAGAAAAGGAAATTGAAAAAAAATAGTAAATGACAATTTTTTCTTATTTTTGTAGATTTACATGTTCCTCCCAATGATTATACAGAACATGTTAAAAAAATACTACCAGTATGTGCTTCAATTTCAAACTGGATGGAAAAACTAACAACTGAAGAGTTTAAAGATGCATATTTGGACAATCTTAAATGGACAGGACAGCAGAAGGTAATCATTACAACAGTTAGCTTACAATGTTTGCAGTTATGCTTTTGAAATCTTCCTTTGTAGTTGGTCCCTTTTCAACTGAATTTTCTGTTATTGATATATAGGCTATTTTGTACAATTGTATGATAATTTGTATGTTTTTACCCAAAATTCACTGAATATATACTGCTTGATCCTGCACTGCACATATCTGGGCTTCTGTTTTGTGTTTTTTAAGTCTTTCTGTTGTGGGCACTTCACATCTTGTCCTCACCTTTGTCATTTACTGACAATACT
This sequence comes from Nesometra sesokonis, assembly GCA_025631205.1. Classification (NCBI taxonomy): domain Eukaryota; kingdom Metazoa; phylum Echinodermata; class Crinoidea; order Comatulida; family Antedonidae; genus Nesometra; species Nesometra sesokonis. The sequence goes on from JAOTQE010053805.1 coordinate 11,451, forward strand.
TTCACTTGTCCATCCATTTCTGTTCACTTCTTTCAACTTCTTTGTACCATCTGTCCTAATTATAATCTCCTTGTACTTTATTCAACATGGGTACCGTTTTCTTTTAGTACATCTTACAGCTTATTAATAATCCTTTTCCTCATATTCTGTTAGGTGATGTAACTAAAATATAATGCCACCCTCTATGTAATATAACCGCCATGTGGCACTTTTCCACTGTAAATTCATTAAATTTGTTGTCTATGGAGACCGCCGAAAAGTTGTAGTGTACCTAGATTGTTTGTTTGTTTGTTAATAGACAAACAACTTCTTCCACTAGAAAGATTTCATGTCACTCTGATGCCCTTTTCAAACTATCAGAAAATGTTACAATTTTTAACAATTAGTAACAAGTTGTAACATATTTGATCTTCTGATATTTTTTGTTCGTTTCACATGCACTTTCAAACTAGGAGAAATCTCAGAAAAACTCAGAAGAATATAATTTTTTTATTATTGAGGTACCATTTGTTTTACAACATCTTCTTTACGCATGATCTTTGCATAGAAAAAGACATCTACTAGTAAATTAGGTCTAAGCCTGGTAGCATATTAAAAAGATTATAACTATTCCATGGTTCTTCACCTATGGAGAATAAAATGAATTCAAACTCCTAGCCTGATGTTTGGCGACCTAGGCTAGCGTGAAAGATACTGTAGACCTACCTATGCACAGTCTGGCCGCCGGCCGGCTGTAGGTAGACCTGCTCACCCAAAAAATAGACCTCACGATGGTTTGTTTTTGTTCAGAGATAACTCACCTGTAAAATCTTGGAAAGTTTTACAAGAACTTGCTTTTACACTCATCTAAAACTAATTACAAGTTGTTAATATTTGCAAAATAGCAACAGTGTGAAATGGGTATTAAAATGGAAAGCCCAATGTAATGTCATTAGCTTTCGTTGCTTTCTAAGTTTTTAACTTCCTTTCTCCATTTGATGATTCCTGCTCCATATCTAAGAAATGTTCACAGCCCAAGAATTTATTCCTTGTATTTTATTTTAATGTTTAGTCTGAATCTCCTAAAATACTCATGTTTTGATCTCAGTTTTTCATCTTTTATCCTTTCCAATTTTAAGATTAAAACATTGTTTGGACTTGGTAATTAATGGACAGCATTTTAAGCAATTTAATTATAATTTCACATGTAATGACCATGCACTATATCTTGTACTTTTTAGTCAACATTACGATGATGAATGTGACATTATCTCGGATGTTAAAACATTTTTAAATCTGATCATGAGTCTCTTAGTTTTTAGGTATGCTTTAATACACCGATACACCGATACACTTCGGTTTATACCATGGAATATCCTAGATCTTGCTAGTAGTATTGACGATAGCATAGATATGTTTTACAACTTGGTCAATGCACTCTAAAGGATCTTGTTCTTGCTGTACGCCCTGAGCGCAAACTTCCTCTGTGGTATGACTATTCACTTTATAAAATGCTGTTAAGGAAAGAAAAGTGTTTTATAATAAAGAAAACATAAAATAAAGCAGCATTTATGACTAGGCAAAAATATTATTCCTATTTAACGAAAATATCTCAAGAATTAAAAACAAATTCCAAACATTTCTTGTCTTTAAGAATATGCTGCCTTGTGTTAAATTAAATAATACAAGTGCGTATACCACACAGGCTAAATCTAATCTTTTTATTAATCATTTCTCTTCCTTTTTTAGTGATGCTGACAACCCACCGGATGGTTTTCTAGACCTTACCAAGGGGCCCGCAAGCATCATCGATACTGTACCTTTTATTCTCTCTGACATCTGTATTTATCTTAGTTCTGCGAAGCAGCACAAGGCTTCAGGATGGGACCCTGTTAGTAACATCGTCCTTAGGTCATGTTCCAATTCTATCTATTCCATTGCATAACATATACCAAATCTCTCAAGTCCAGTGTTTTTCCTACTTATTGGAAACGCTCTAATGTCATTCCAATTCATAAGAAAGGACCTAAGGACGATGTTAACAACACGGATATCACACTGAATATCTTTTGATGTTTACTTCTCCCAAGTCTATTGTATAAATAGACAAACTAGTCTTCCACTTAGCCACAACATCACTTAAGAATTTTTCATGTGATAAGTCTGCTCTCTTGTTTTTCAAAATGATGGACATTTAAACTGGTAATTGAATGTGTCTACCCCTATGTTTTTAAGATTCTATTACCAAATTTAATGCTTTTATCACAATATGAACAACAAGCTTTCTTTTTTTGTACTTAGAACATCTACTAATAGTCCAGTAAAACTAAGGTTGAACTTAGAACAAATTGCAAAAGAATTTATTTTTATTTAGCTTGTTTATACAGTCTAACTGAATATCATATCCAAAATCAGATAAAATTGGACACATGGAAAATGGTTAATGACCAAAGATTCAAAATGTTTGAAACTCTCTTTTTCCGAACGGTTTGTTCTATAAATGCCTAGAAACATGGTACCAAAGAACCAAATAAATATATTTTAAATTCAAAATTATATAAGTATGTTATCATATATCCATTTCTATCTCATAAATTGATGGTTTTAGACACTGTAATGACATTATGAGTAGATAGAAACATGATACCAAAGAACCAAATAAACACTGTAAACCCACACTTATGTAAAAATGAAACCATATATAAAATGACGGCCAATTGGAAATTCAGCTGCTATATCTCTTAAATGGTTGGGTTTAGACACTGTGAGTACATTTTGAGTAATGTGCCTAATGAAATAGACATCTCTTAAATCCATTATGTTGTATTAATGATGTCATACCAAAAATGACCACAAAAACATTGTGAGTAGACAGAGCATGTACCGAAGAGACAAATTACATTTTAAATCCAACATGATGTATCTAGGCTATGTCAATATAATTTAATTGGTATAATTTAAAAGTTGCAGCTACAGTAATACAAATAGCAGTTACAGGTTACATCCTTATTAGGCACTATGCCTTTGAGTGAAGAGAAATATGTGATAGGCATAATTGGATCATGTTATAAGATCACACAATCCATTTGAAGCAACAAAGGGCTCCACTACATTGCTCACAATGTTTTTCAGGTTGAATAAAATTATAAAGTGCTCACATTTACGAGAAAGAAAAAGAGATGACTAAGTTGAAACATTGCATGATTTAATGCTTTCTCCAAATGTGTAATTGGGTACTGTAATTGGATCAAAGGTACAAAACGGTCGGAGATATTTTATAATTAACAAGTAGTGTTCTTGTCATTTAGAGATGAATTTAACATATTTGATGTTCCCCAAAAAAATATCTGCATGGAGAAATCATGACAGCCTTGGTTTAGGAAACAATCACTGAGGACTATGATGATTTTTAAACATGTTTCTATCTACTTGACATGTAATCATAGTGTCTAAAAAATCATTAGAAGATAGAGGGCTTCAAATATTGCTATTGTTAGCCATTGTAGATATATGATGTCTTTGATACCTAATTATGAATCCAAGGTATGTTTATTGGGTTCTTTGGTATAAATTTTTATATCTACTCATAGCATCTAAATTCAACAGTTTGTGAGACGTACAGCTTCAAACATTTGCATTGGTGGCCATTTTAATTTTATGCTAATTAATCCCTTTCCATGTATCAGATTTTGTTTTTTTCGATATGATGTTCATTTGGACCATATAAAGAAGAAAGAAATACCCTCTAATTTAGGCTTATCTTTACTGGCCTATAATGTGGCTGAACAAAAAATAAGTGGCAGCTATTTTTTAATTGTGAAAAAGAATATTTTTTTTAAAATCCTACCGAATTAAACATCAGTCTGCACCATGACTAACTATAACATAAAACTGATGATGGTGATGATGTTTTATCAAATATTCCCAAATTGTTATTATCACTATCAAATGTTTATTCTTTAGGTATTTATGGAATGCTTTAAAGTTTTACTAGGCAAAAGCACTTATTCGACACATGTAAGCATTCTATTATCAACTGCAGCACTTGAAAAAGCTCTGGGTGATGTAAGTAAATCAAGGGGTGTTCAGAAACCTAACCTTGATACTTAGACCTAAGATCAAAGAGCTACTTCATGAAACCTAAATTCTTGCTTTTTAATACCCAGCATAATAAAAATTTAAAAAAAAAATCATATCATCCGTGTCAAAATACTTGTTTTATAAACATTTTACATACCTACCCAAGTTAATGGTTAGGTACATAAAATTAATAAACAAACCACTGTTATGGAGAATTGATTCATATCTTTTGAATACCGATGCCAGTAGCATCTTTACGGACTCTTAAGTTTAAGTTAGGTTTCTAAACTCCCGTAAATCAAGTACAACATGTAAGCAAATGTTTGAAGGGGTTTCAAGCAATCTTTCACTACACGAAACACTTAACCCAAACTTCTTTCCTTTTAAAAAATGATAAGATCTAAATAAAGTAATTTGTTTTCCCTTCTCCACTGCCCTTATATATAGGCCTTTTTTACTGTTGTTTGTTTATTATTATTAATTTCCAAAATATCTTTAACATTAAAATATTTAGCTAAAAAAATTAATATGCAATGAACTAAAACAAAGTCACATGTAAAGGTAGTGCAGTACTAAAACGTACTGAAACATGTTTAGTAATTAACTGTTTATCAGTCATTTTTAGCATTAAAATGAATAAAAAACATTTTCCACCTGCTCCTTCCGTAAAATTCCAAACTGGATTTTTAGACCTAAAATTACTGTTTGGTGGGCTACTTAATAGTGGGGCAAACAAACAATGGTCAACATGCTCACATTCTGTAGAAAGTGTGAAATTTTGCATTTTGTATTTTGGATTGCTGATTTAAAAAACTGCCCAGAATTTAGATCCAAGAAGTTTGACCACTGAGTAGCTGCACTCTTGAATTTCAATATGGCCGCCATGAGAATACATTGTAAATATCTGTTTTTCACTCTAAATGTGACTGTCATCTTGAAATCCATAACATAACATAACATTTTATCTGCCACGAAAAAATGCTGAGAAATATGTTTTATTCTTTGGCATTGCAAATTTGGTGTAAACATGCATTTATTTGATATTTGTATAACTGAAATTTGTAAATAGCAGAACAATGAGATGTGGATAGAGGGATGTGATACGTACTGTATGTAGACTTGGCCTACTACTTTCACAAGCAGCACCATTTAAATAATATATAATTCAAATATATATTTCAAGTTTGCTCATTATTTTTATATTTTTCTGCCTTTCTGGCAAATTCGATTTTCTGAAAACTTCCAAGAAAGGGTTCTCGTTGCCATTTTATCCTCAAACAAATTTCCAGAGTAAAATTGCAGATTGTATTTTTTAAAGCAGAACGTGGAATTGTATTTGTATTTCACTAAATTATGTGTGACTTTATCTTTCATTAGCTATCTTTATAGCTAATTTATTGTCCAAGTGCAACTTTTTTTTGAAAATCTAGGTTAGTAAATTTAGAATTCTTTTTTTCAACAAAGAAATTCTGGCTGTTTAGCATTTCGAATTAAGATAAAAAAGATAACAAGAAAAGGTTTCTTAGAAAAAATGCGCCGCACCGAACTTCTTCATACTTTAATTTTAAATTTGTACTTATAAATTGGTATATTGAAGGATAAGCTGATTTATTTTAGTATGGTGGTACTTATTTTGAAATATAATACCATATTAAGCTTAAAGATATCAGCAATGCTTGTTTTGCACAGTGATCGTATGACCTAATCTTTTGTTACTGATAGCAACAAAGGGTGCCACCTTTTGTGTTGTAACACTTTAATAATTATATCTTCCCTGTCAAGCTTTGGTTAAAATTCCACCTCAGCCAGAAAATGTATTCCACTGATGGAATTTTGGGGGAAAAAAAGACATTTGCCAAATCCAGCCCTTGAACTTGTGACCTCATGATGCATAGGCTACCACCTTGTTAGTGGTCTTACCCACTCAGTCACCAAGCATTCCCAGTAAGTAGCAGTAGTGTAAATGTTATGTTGTAATTTGTGCATCTGCAGTGTACTCAAGAGATCAGTAGGCATCATTTTATATCCTTAAAGTGACTGAAAATGCACATTCATTTTTAAGGCATGCTCAGTATACATTTTATGCCATTTTCCAGATGTTTCTTGTTAGTGTTTTTTTCTCAATTCCCATGCCTTAGTAGCATATGCTTCCACTTTATACTGTTTATGATTGCTACTCTTGTTCATTTCTACCTCGAGGGCAGCATAAACATGTTAAACATAACAGCAACATAAACATTACAAAATGTACAAAAAGAAAAAGTTGTGTGTAAAACATTTAAATATTATGTTAAAATCTGATTAATTGGGGTTAAAATTGTGGCACAGCCAAACCAAATGAGATGTACGTTGGAAAATTGAAAATTAAGGTTTTTATGGGTAAAAAAACTACACATTATTATCTTTAACATGCAAAACAATCAGTTTCATACGATAAAGTTATGAACAATCAAAGTTCAAACATTCAAAATGTAAGTTTTGAGAAAACTGCATTTGAAAATTGTTTATCCGTATACATTGACTAAGCATGGCCATTTTAAATTGCATTTTTAAAACATTTTGATCATTATAATATACAATTGTTAGGTAGTATGAAAGTTGAATGCATGAACTGTATATTTTTTAAATAAAATAAAATTTGAAAAAAATAGATCATTTTTAAATTTCTGCCTATTGTGGAAGACTAGCATTTGTGACTTATGTCTCAGTTGGCTTGGCTCTGCCACAATTTATTAAAATGGGGATGAAAATTTAAATCTTCTAACATGTGTTAGATATTGATGGATCTTTCTTCTATTTTGCTCACAGGTTTATCTAACTATAAAAAGGCAATGTCCGGCCTTGTTAAAGGACCTACTGGTTAAACCTGAGCTTAACACATTGTTTGGATCTACAGCAGTAAGTTTATATAATGTAGTAACTAACTATAAAAACTTAATTCATTTCAAACTTCCCCAATACCGAACACACTTGGGACCATCCATTTTTGTTTTCATACATTTACGGACACAGCACCAAGGAAAGTTGCGAATGAAGCACTGCTGGGGGATTTAGGATGGCAATCAATGGAAACAATACAAAAAAAAATTAACATAAGATACTTCAATGGACTTAAGACAAGGAACAAGTACAGATAGCCTAAAATATTATGTAAAGCTCTTATGGAGGTTAGATCATCTATATGATGGAAAATGGGTCGATAAAATTAATATAATGTCAGAAAAATATAATTTAAATAATAATTTTAATATGGAACTACAAAGTTATGAATAGTTAAACACCTTTAAGAATAAAATATTGAAAAGTAATAAGGACAACTGAAAAAAAACATTAATTGAATATGTTAAATGTGAACCATGTATGGAATATTAGTTATTAGATAAAATAAATTTTAAGGGAGCAAATCTAAAATTTAAAGCAAGAACTAATACTTTAGACTTAAAAAGTAAAAAACGATCCTGGTCTGATACATACTCAGGTTATTGTATTATCTGCAAAAATAATGCAGGTTTGCCCACCTACTACGATAGTATTCCCGACACATTTACGACATGTTCACAACACAATAGGTCCACAACATGGAGTTTTATTGGGATCTTGTCGGGAACATGTCACAAATACGTTGTGGGAAAAAGCAAACCACAGTTATGGTACGCAAACGACAGTCGACAAATTTCAAGATACATTTTGAGTAGCTCGCGTTCTGTCACAAGTCCGAAATCTGCTGAGAAGAATGGAAAAAGAATGAGACAAGAAAGCGGAGAAAAAATAGTTGCTGGGTTAGAGCATAGGAGGAAAGATGTTATATAGGGGCCTATGCTAGACTTGTTCAGTCCCACAAGTTTGTAGACTATGTCCAAAAATAAAAATAAAGCATATATACTCAACATACTTTTTATTTTGAAAGAGGAAGTGACTTTTTTTCTCTAAAATCCATGCAATTTCTGTTGAAAAGAAAAGAGAAAAGTAAAAGGAAAATGATTGAGGCTGCCCGTGTGCAGGCTGCTCTTTATATATAATAAAACGAGTTAGAAATTAACCAGGAATATGGCGTATAGAGAGGGGTGTAGAACATGTATTTCTTTGTGCTCTTTTTCTGTGCTGCAAATAGGGTCTTTAGTTTTTATTATACTGTATTAATTAACTCTTTGACTGCCAGTGACGAGTAAACCGGGTGTTACTGTGTGCGCCAGTGAACAGTACATATACTCATCAAAAACAGTGTACCTATATGACAAGTATGCAACAGTCCACTTTCGTTCACAACACGGTGGCGCATCGCAAGAAATTTTAACCATTCAAAATCTGTAGTAAACTTCCTTGGCCATAACAACACTAGTCACGTTGTGAAGCTGTACTTTTGGCATCTGGAAAGCTCATCCACCTACCACGTAAAACTCTTTCGCGATACATTCGTAACATAAAACTGCTGTCGTAAGCGTGTCAGAAACACATCGCAGAGCTGTGGCGAATACTTATTATTCTTTTTAATCTTATTAGGTGGGTGTAGCCCTTAAAACGTTCATACATTATATATTCACAAGCAGAAACTTACATAGGCCTATTTACTATGTACAAAAATTATCTTTAGAAAACGTTCAAATATAACCTAAACATTATGTTGCTGTTGTTAGATAGAGGCTGTAATCCCAGCGTAGACTTAATTGTATTGTTTTTACCAAGAACAATTTATAGAATGATTGTAGAGGATGAACAGATATCAATGAGATTGTTGAAATGACAATTTAAAATGGGAGCTGCGTGGTTATATATATATATATATATATATATATAGGTTTCTTTAGGTTCAGCCCTAAAGCTGTACTGACGAAGGGTAAACCCAGAAACGGATCCGTCTGCAGATGAGGGCTTAATCCT
>JAOTQE010053816.1:0-20384 GCA_025631205.1 Nesometra sesokonis
CACCCTCTAAATCAGCACTTCGACAAAATACAGTAAAAGCCTTCTCGATTCTACATTTTTATATCATGTTTCGTATTACATGCAAGAACATTCCAGTAAGTTTTTGTTTCTTTTTTGAACAAAAGAATCAACGTAGCATCTTACTAACACATTCAAGTTACAATGCTAACGATACAAATAGTAGAATTTGTGATGTATTCGATTTATTTAATGAGGTAACCATAGTATTATAGCGATTTACTGAGCCATTCTTGTAGATAGATCAACCATTATTCGGGTTAAATCGTTCATTAAACAAGCTCTCGCCTTTTATGAGTGGCCGACACACGTTTGTCTTTAAAACACGTTTATTTCCTTTCTTTCACAAATCGAAATGTCACCGATTTTTAACAGTGTCTTCTTTGTTTTTCTGTAACAACCATATAACCGTTTTTTAGTGTAAAGACACAGATTGCCTCCAATTTTGAAACGTAACGGTTGCTGTGGGAAATATATTTCAGTAAATCAATTGTGGATTTGTGAAGAAGTTTAACAATTCGTTGAGATTTATGGTGTTTTTATAGTCCCGGAAAGTTATCACTTTATGGGTAAGTTATATCTATCGTGGTGGTATTATTACACATTTTGATGTTCTAACTTGATTTACCTATTTACTTTGTACTGGCTAAATTTCGACAATAAAACCTAAAACAGAGGTATTAAATTCCGTATGTTTTGGTGTATTTACAATTTTATTACACCGGGGAGCAGATAAGTTTTATGAGAGAATTTCTGCCATTCTCTTGTTTACATAGTAGTAATAGTTACAGCCTAGTAGTAATGTATCAACAAGGAGGTATTAATCATCGTCATCATCATCATCATCATCATCATCATCGTCATCATCATCATCATCGTCATCATTACGATCATGATCACCATCAACGTCAGGGTCATTATGATTAACATCATCATCCATATTATCATCATCATCGTCATCGTCATCATTGTCGTCGTCATCATCATCATCATCATCATCATCATCCTCGTCGTCGTCATTGGCAACAAGGAAAAAATTGTATCAATGGTATAAATTAGTACATGATTTACATCATCATCGTCGTCGTCGTCATCATCATCATCATCATCATCGTCGTCATCATCATTATCAACGTCGTTGTCGTCTTCATTACGATCATGATCACAATCATCATCGTCAGGGTATCCATATCAGCATCGTCATCGTCATCATTGTCGTCATCATCATCATCCACACCACCATCATCATCATCATCATCGTCGTCGTCGTCGTCGTCGTCATCATCATCATCATTATCCTCGTCGTCAATGGCATCATCATCCACATTATCATCGTCATTCACTATCATTCATAGATGTCCTGCCCACTGGACAACTTTGAATGTGAACCAGACCGTGCCCTATTTAGACCTGTTTCGAAACACCCCGTCTGAGTTTCGTCATGGATTGAAATACCCCGTGGATTGAAAGGTACCGTATGTCCCATATAACAATTCAAATACAATATTCTGTATGTTGATATTAATATTGTTATTACACTCGTAACATCATGGTCAACAGCATCGGTCTCGCATCGTCACTTCTAAATCCCCTAGGCATTTATGACTTCTGAACCTACTGAACCCGTACCTCGTAAATTTGTATTTTACGGGGCAACAGACAACGAAAAAGTAGGTCTAAGCCTAAAAATACTTATAAATTGTGTTTATTCAAAATGGATAGATATGATACTCTTTATTTACGAGATTTGATAGGAAATTCAAGAGAGATAGTATGAGCGGCCATTAGGGCCAAAATAGACAAAAGATTGCCGTAAACACAATATCATCTCCCGTAAGTACAAATCCATCTCGTAAAGACAATCTCATCTCTCGTAAGTACAAATGCATCTCATAAAGACAATTTCATCTCCTGTAAGTACAAATGCATCTCGTAAAGGCAATTTCATCTTCTGTAAGTACAAATTCATCAAATACAGGCGATCGGATTGTCTTTGGATTTGTTTTTAGGAGATGGATTTGTTGATGCATTCCATTGTTTTTAAGTTTATCAACATATTGTTGATATTTTTTTAATACAGTATTCAAATATTGATAAACAAACTCAAAACATCTTATAAATAATTATGCGGATTTAACGCATTTTCAATTAATATATAAACTAATGGGTCAAGTAATAGGCCTAAAATTTGTAGATTTATTTACTATTTAACCTAAATATTATACTTTTGTAATATTAATAACGTATATTCTCAGAGATTAGATTGTTTAATCATGGAGGAAATAAATTAAATTAATTAACTTATTTCCTCCATGGTTTAATAATAATATATTATTACGAACACTTCCACATCTTAATAATACCCCTTAACATTTTTTTAAACATAATGAAACATATTAAAATGCAATCGTGGATACTGTAGTCTGTATGATCTATATTTTTTCTTGGTAGATATACACAAATGGAATGCTTAGAATGTGTATCTAAAAACACAAACACAAAGACTATCGTTTTGTAGTTATATTCGTTTGAACTATTTACCTTTATTTTCATTTATATAAATGACAGGTTGTTGTTCGTCCTCGTTCTTGCACAAAGTCAAATAATCTCGCGCAATTTGTTCGTATATGAATATTTTATTTAGCATGTCATAGAATTTCTATTGCTTCATGCGTCTACGTTTTGGTTAGGATTCTCTTTATTTTGATAGATCATGTGAGCTTATTAATTCACCATGTACAATATCATTTTGAATCGCCAAGGGGGTAGTTTCGGAGATTTCAGACAAGTATAGCATAAGCCTGAATTACATAGCAGAGCAACTGTTTTAATAAACTTGCAATTTGTGCCGACTTAATTTGAAAACTTGTGTGTAATTTGTTATTTCTAAACCTAAATAAAATATTGAAGTCATGTGCTACCAATCGTTTCGTAAATTAGCTTCAAAGCAATAGTTGTAACGAATCTACCGAATTACATGATATAGTTATTCTATTGCGTGATTATAGTTTATTCTATTGCATTGTTTATAGTTTATTCTATTGTATGATAGGTCGTTATTAAACATAGGCTTATTAAAAAAAAGAACATTCTAAAACGTTGAATGATATGCTTACCATGCTTACAGTATCTATGCTCACTCTAGGGTTTTTTCTTGGCCAAAATGGCTAAAGGTTGCTGATTTATTTTCTAGTCAAACTTAAAAGCCGATAAAATGACCGCAAAATAGGCAGTTTTTATTTTCATTTAGCCAAATTGGCAAAAGAGGTCATTTTTATTTTAGCCAAATTATAATTCCAGCAGCTATTGGCGAATGGTTGAGTGAGTTATTCGATATATACAGTACTAAACAGAACGGATAACAAAGTACAGTCGACCTTCTCATTTACACACCCCTTGGACTGGAAGGTGTTTGTAAATGAGAAAGTTTGTAAATGAGAAGGTTCATGAAAACTGGTCAAGTAAGGCCTCCAAATCACGCATTTGTGTATATTTTGTGCTTTTGGTTGTTAAACAAAGTTCTTTAAATGAACTAGGAGGAATGAAAAACCAAAAAAATATCAAAGACACATTATCAAATAATTACATCAGTGGTCATTATTTTACTGACGTCATTGACAGAATAGTGTTTGTAAAATAGAAGCTTTGTAAATGAGAAGTTCGTAAATGAGAATGTTGACTGTAAGTTGTGTAGGAATATGGTAGGCGTTCTGGGACAGTCTCACTGATTTATTGGCCCTGAAATATAAACTTTCACTTTTAAAATACAATTTCGGCACATGAATCAAATTTTATAGTGTGATGATACCTGTCTCAACGAGTAACATTTGTCATAAAAAAAACAAGAGATGAAACACTCCAGAGGCCTAATATAAGGCTAGGCCCTTTACTGTGACGACGACGTAAGCCAACAACTCAGAGGATCGACACGGCTGCGGTAAATCTAGGAGTAGTCTAGTATATGGAAGGGTAAGGCCTGTATTGAGATGTTACGTTTAGGTTTGGGGTCCCACAAATTGCTTTACTAGGTCATGAATGCATGACGGTGCCACACAGATGTTTAAATAGTCATTTTATTATGTTGAAAAGGATGTAGAAATCTAGGATAGGCATATCGTTGTTTTTCTCTTCTAAAAAAGAAATGATTAGATGGATCCCGGACCAGATGACGAGACTTGGTATCTATTCATCTGAACATCTTAATCTCTTAATGTAAAAGAGTGAAATCCACTCTTAGAGGAGTGTACTGAATTATCCCTCAAAGTAAAGTGGAAATTCAATCTAAAATTCACTCCAAGAGGAGTGAGATCACTCACTCTTTTAGAGTGAATTTTCAATCATTTTCAGTGAACTTTCACCTTTCTTGGAGCGATCACTCAGATAACTCAAAGAGTGGATTTTCACTCTTTTATATTAAGAGAGTACCGTCGTACTATGGCAGAGGTCCAAAGATTAAAATGAGGAGATTTTATGTATGCGTAAATGCAAATGCGTCAACGCCTCACAATAAAAAACAAACAAAACACAGAAAAAGTACATAACAATATGTAAAAATATCTATCTTTTGTATATAAATTGTAACACTGAGAAGAGCTGGATTGTTTGAAGGGTCACCTGATTTTGCAAGGCCAAGACCCACTCTGAATATTTTTGGGAGATACTTACAATTTTTAGGAGAAAATGGTTTTTTTTTCAGGAGGGCGGGAGATGACTCAAAAAATCAGAACTCCCACCATTTTTAGGAGAGTTGGGACCTCTGCTCTAGAGCCGCACCGCACACTTTTCATCGGGTGGTGAAAACTCAGAGGAAGATTCTAATGGACACGGCATCGCGTGCTTTCATCAGATCATTAACATTCAATTGTGTTAACTACTGTACTGGATTACAGACTACGCCAGATTGGATTTAGGTACGAATATTTATGGTATTTAATTATGTAGGGATATGTCCGCTCTGGCGTGTCATACTCTTAATGTTCTATACCTATTCATTCACCACCATTCACCAGATTGTCAACACTTTTTGTGTGCTTTTAACATTCTAAAGCCGATTAGTTTAGATCTTGACTTTAGGTTTACACCTCTCTGTCCTCCATTGATGAATATAAGCGTGTTGATGGGCTGTTAGAATGCAGGTGGATTGTAGAACGAATACAGCCGAGGACGAATCACAAATGTTGAATTGCATCAAATTACAACAATAGCAGATTAATCTATTAATAAACAATGAAGCGTGCGCTTATTTGTGTATTTAAAACGATATAACGGGACTTCATTTTGGTAGATTGGTTACGGAATGGTCCTAATCATGCGTGTCAGTCCATTTACTAGATTGGTAGGTGGCGAAGGATTGGAGAGCGGATATCTTCCGGAAAATAAGTCTTCTCTGCGCGTCTTTATAATCTACGGTAAGCTCTGTTCTTAATTTTTACGTGGAGGAATGATGAAAGAAATTCCGGACTAAAAACCAAAGCCCCCGGGCTGATACCCTCACGATCCCATTTCGACTTAAACGCAATCAACGTGCTCATAGAACACGATTTCCAACTGGGATAAAAATTTAAACTTGAACTTTTTTATTAGCATATAAAATTACTTTGATTTATCTAATAAAAATCAATTGATAAATTGACCTCTTACTGTTGCTCAGGGTATCAATTGTATATTTTCGAAATTCAGAATCACCGACAACATGGGCTGGCAGGTTATTGTTAACCATCGATCTTAAATCGAGCAGCATTAATTAACTGTTGGCGTCTAATGAAACTTAATTACAAGAAGACTTCAATTACGGTACTGTAGTATCTCTAGAGCGTCGTTTCTGCCAAATAGAACTAACTATAGGAATGAGCGAAAGATACCATTTCAATCTGTGTCCTGTATCATTATTAGCCCAGTTATAGATATTGTACGTCCAATTTGTCATTCCTCGTCTTCATTTACACACAAGTTTAGTATGGTTAAATTGAATTTCAATTTCAATTTATTAAAGAAAAACCTCCAAAATGGGGAAAATAAGATGCATGTAGGACTAAATGTAAAGTTAAATGAAGATGTAAACGTTACTAACGATTAACGACGTGGCATAGATTAGTAATCTAAGATTTTAAAAAGATAGGGTGGTCGCAAAATTATTAGAATTTTGTTAAATCACTTTTGGTTAAATCTAAAATCAGATTCTTCGTCCACAATTGTCATGGAATAGGCCTATTTGTTTTCAACACGGAAATTAAAAAAAAATTGTTTCAAAGGGGAAATGATTCAAACAGGTGAATAATGTAGCCAGAGGTTGACAGTAAACGACTGTCTAAAAGAAATAAAAATGCGATCCTAAAAGTGCGTTGCATGTTTTGTGTATTTTATTTTATCTGATGATAGATTAGATCAAATCGAATACTGTGTAAAGAAGCCTACCGATGACTGATACTGTAAGTGATATTTTTCTGATAACCAGCTATAAAGTCACTAGTCATCGCGGGATAAAATAGGGCTACAGTAGGCTACTGTACATTTCCACCATTTCGAACATGGAAACTTACTATAGTATAGTCCTTGTTTCAAAAGCTAAGTTTGAGAGTGCAAACGCCATTCAATGGCGCTATTTTGTAGGCGCGCAAAATGGTAAAGTTTACCATTTTGCGCGCCTACAAAATAGCGCGTGAAAAGACGCAGACGCACACGCGCAGTAATTAACAAATAAGGGCGCAACCAAAGGTTGTCTATACGCACGCATTTCAGTATACGAGTAGGTTTTGTACCTTAGTGCTGTCACCGACGGAACAATGCAATTCGTTGCCCTCCTTTTTACCGCACTAAAAAGAAGTTATCGTAATCCGAATAGCTCCGATGGTGTCTAATGCCTACCCTACTGTTATGAAATTTATTTTTAATTTGTTTCCCTTGTTGTATTGGCAGATCTATATAGGCCTAGATCAGTCAGTAGAGCATAAGATTTTTTTTATCTGAGGGTCAATGGCTTTGAACTAGCTATATTTTTTTTAACAATCTTAATTGGATACGTATACAACGTTAATAGGATTTTCTTATGAGTAAAGTATGGATCTTGTCCTAAAGGGGAATGATTCCGTGATGCATGAATTCTAGGATCCATAACTGAAAAGCGTTAGGCCTATATAGGATGTTTAACATTCCTAAAGTATTACAATTTACCTTCATGATATAACATTGTCTTAACAGATTACTAAACGGGCATATGTATACCATTCCCGTGATGTTACTACGTGCTCCGCGTACATAGCAACGCATTTGGAAAGAGTTCAAGTTCGGTGTCTGCTGCCAAAAAGATTACAAAGTTGTCGTCACTTGGGATTATAATGTACAATATGTTTGTAGTATATCTGACACAAACGATACCACATGTGTTTTAGGTGTTCATTTTTGGCGGTCAATTTCTATCAGTTTTGTATGATGCTAAGGTCTTGTTGGTTTATGCGGCACTGAAGAGGTCGGAGGGCTTAACTGTTAGGAGATAAAAATAATCTCAAAGCTAGCAACATGTTGGCATGATACATGTGTTAGGTTGTGGGAAGATAATTTTGTAGGTACAAAGTTTTGTTTGTCCAGCGATTTATTACAATCAGACGACTGTACTTTTGAAATGTTGATATGATAATGTAAGGCCTACAATTTTTTTAATATACACGGTATACCCTAGACATACCAGGGACGGATCCAGGATTGTGATGGGTGGGCCTAAATCCCGATTTGGGTTCTTACAAGTTAAAAAACCTCCATACAATAGGCCTAGCAATTGTGGCTTATGCCTCTACATTTACGTGTTTTTTTTAGTACGTTGTCATTTAAAGAGGCCCCGCGAGATGTTTTCGGGTCAAATTTAGGGGGCTTAAGCCCCACTCCCCTTAAATTCGCCACTGCATACAAAATAGTCTTGAACACATAGGGTAGAGCCTCATAGCCATGTCAGTCGTAAGTACATATGGGCGGACGTTTGCTTCCATTTCAAAAAAAATATCAAATTTCTTTGCGCCTTAGGCATTTTACTCTAAAAACTTCATTTTCTTTCAACCACAATCGGTTCATTTCTGTGTTTAAATTGTTCATTGTATTGGACTGATTAGTGGCATGTAGTGTTTGAACTCTAAATGTTTTATTTTATTCACGATTTTATCTTGATAATCTGTAGGAATTCGTGAGAAAAACGACATGCGCTTTCCACGGTGCAAAAAAAATCTGTTTTTGTGTATTTATTTTAAATGATTGATTTATTTATTTATTTGGTATTGTTTTTATTGATATTTTATAGTTTCGTTATTAATTTCATTCTTGCAAGTTTTCTCTTTTTGGGATGTTAGAATCAAAGTACTTTGTATTGAGGCCTGCCGTATATGAAAAGACAAAATAAATAAATGTAATGTAATGGAATAGGTTAATTAGGCCTATAATAATTATTGCAAAGTGGCCTATAACTTTATAAAGGTTTGTTTATTTGATCGGTTCAAATTCAGAAGAAAACCGTTCATTCCTCCAGATCCGAAGTCAATTATGGTGTGAATCCGCTCAAAAAAGGTAGGCATTCATAGAAAACTGTAATACCGGAATTCCCCTTTAATCATATACATGATATTATTGTACCCTTGTGATTCCGATGTTTAGTGATTTGTTATGAACCATGACTGTAGAAACGGCTACAGGTTGCGAATAACATCGTTGTCTCTCATGTACGGATTGTGACTCAGATAGGTAATTAATAATAGTTGTATGCTTAATGCATTGACTACATTAACCGTAGTAGCGTATAACCATCAGTTAAATTAAAATGTGTTATTGGTTTGCCGTTCTTGCATGTAATAGCGATTACGGATTATACGATGGATTTTACGGAGAAAAAAGTAGTAATTACATTGCAATTTTCTCACCGTTATTCGGATAAATAGAGTGACAGGTAATTCTTCCTAATGTGTATAAGAAACCCCGGATGCGAAGGAACAATTTCGAATATACTGTGGCCTACACATTAAAAACACACTTTATAAGAGCAAAGAGGATAAAATTGCTAAAAATTAAGAACAAAATAAGAAAAATTGAGGCTGAGAAAAAGGAAATCACAGGAGTGTTTTTTTTTTATTAAAGGAAATTTAAAAACTAAGAAATAAAGCCCGGGCATACTGTTTTCAAAGGGTTATACCAATTTTACACCTGACGACATTAATGGAGTGGTAGATATTAAAATATCTACCACTCCATTATGTCGTCAGGTGTAATGCGGTCAGTAGTTCTATCAGGAAACGACACAAAACACTCAGCCATGTTTTTTTTCTGAAATTTCCCCTTATACACCACAGTGAAGACCTATCCGTACATAGTAGTAATAAGTCATTTCACGGTTTCAACTGCGCATGTGGAGATTAAGGTCAACTAAGTAAAACGACGCCCGGCAAATATATCTTTTCAATAAGAGCCGCGCGTCGTTTTATTACTTGACCTTGGTAACACACATGCGCAGTTGAAACCATGAAATGGCTTATTCTTTTATCTTTGAGAAAGTGCATACAGAACAAAGTAAGAACATTTTGAGTCTGAAATAGGCAAAACAAAAACATGAAAACACTGAGCTAGGACAAACTTTATTTCAGTTTGTCAAACATTTGGATTTTTTTTTGTTTTTGTGAAAACCGTGGCCAGACCAGGGAACAGTTAAATTACAGGTCAGACAATATAATTCAAACACTTACTTTAGATTTCATGTTTAATTTTAACGTTCATCGTACGATATGTTATCGCTTGTCAACGTGGTTCCATAGTCCAATGTCGTTGTTAATTTTGCAATTAAAGGTACATTTTTTGTTAATTCATTCACATAAGAGAATATAATTAATATTAAAAAATAGAATCACAACCCAGGATGTTTGAAAATTATTAACGTTCGTTATTCGTAAAACTACCTCAGGCCGACACTCTTAGGCAAAGATTTGGAACGCCAAATGAGCAAGATACACTATACAGACTGCCCTTTTGGCGTTTCATAATTAATTGAGCTATTAAAGAAGTAATATCACTTCGTGTGTCAACATTGACTGTAATAGAGAATATTAAACACTCATTAAAATCTCCTCAGGGGTTATAAATAATCAAGTACCGCATTTTAAATGATACAGTATTTGTCCTGGTTAAATTGGGGTACTGATTGGGTCAGCCCAAACCGCGACAGCTTTCCCCTTCTAATTACCACCCCGGGGAACGCTATAACGATGCTTATCGCAGACCAAGGAGATTCTGTGGCAAACGTTAGCCAGTAGCGAATATGTATAGACTACCTGGCGTTTAGTAATCGCATTTGTATCGTTGTTAATTTGCGAATTTGTGAAAAATAGAAACACTGATGCAGAAAATTATTCAAACTTAAGCAAATTTTTGGAAATATATCTTCAATATATTGTAGTTAAGTTCCACTGCAGGAGATGTTAACATTCAGCGTAACTTGTACTGTACAGGTACGTTTTATGTTTTTATGTGGTAATTCCTTTTTTTTTCTTGGTTCTCGGCAACAGTGAATTGGGTTCTTTAATTGTCGGTATTATTAGGCCTATTTATTGGCATTTATACGATTTACAAAGATGGTTGACAAATACCGAAAGCAGTAGCGGCGCCAGGAATTCCCCGACAGCAGGGCAAAGCCCCCGACAGGGGGCACGGGTCCCCCGACGAGTTGGGCAAGTTTAATTTTGAGGTGGGCGTGTCCCCGGTTTTCAGTCTGGCGAGTAAAAAAAACGGTATTTGCCGTATTTTGCGTGCTTTTTAGTCTCGTTTTGGTGTTGGGGCTTCGGTCTGTTCCTTGACGTTGCCATACAAAACCCCCAACGAAACCTCAATTTTCTTCCTGGCGGAGGGCAAAGGTCCCCCGACGGGGGGGGGGGCTGTAGCCCCTAGCACCCCCACCCCCGTAGCGCCGCCACTGACCGAAAGGTCTAATCACTTTAAGTAGAATCACTTTAAGTAGGCCTATAACGCATAGGCTACTCCAAGCAATGAGATACACACCATCGTGACAGGGATTCAATATCTCGACATAAATTATGTCGTCATCAGGAAAGTTCATGATATAGGCCTAAGCCCTATTCCTGATGATGACATAATTTATGTCGAAATCTCGAATCCTGTCACGATGGCGTGTATCTCATTGCTTGGAGATTATAATTTAAGTTTCTTAGTTTGACAAAAACCGTTGCGTACATGTCTAGGACAAGGATCTGAAACCAAACGCGGAACTTAAAATTCCATCAGTCCCATCAAAGATTGTGAGTCGGGCAAAGGGGGTGGGGTGGTAGTGGTGTTTGAGGTGCGCTATGTGAACCAACCAGGCATAGACCTACCCAATTTTGGTTTTTACAAACAGAGAAAAATGTTATTTATACTAAAAGAAAAGTACTTGTATCTCGATGAGGAGCGGCTCTTTTCCATCCTTATTGAATTGTATTAATTCGTTATTTTCTAAAAATCGGGTCTTGTCGACCGATAATTAGGAGAATGAGTAACATTTTTTGGCTTGTAACCTGCAATTAGATTCTCGAAGGTTTAATTCCCCGTGTGGACTATTACATTTCTTTTCAAGTTTCCGACCGTTCCTTAACTTAACCTAACTTAACTTAACTTAACTTAACTTGGCTTAACTTAACTTAACTTAACTTGGCTTGGCTTGGCTTTTTGGCTTGGCTTGGCTTCTTGGCTTGGCTTGGCTTGGCTTGGCTTAACTTGGCTTGGCTTAACTTGGCTTAACTTAACTTGGCTTGGCTTAACTTAACTTGGCTTGCCTTAACTTAACTTGGCTTAACTTAACTTGGCTTAACTTGGCTTAACTTAAGTTGCTTAACTTAACTTTTTATAGCCTTCTAACTAATAACCATCACTAAAAAGATCCATTACTTAACTTGCTTGCCTGCTTCCTTGCTTGCTTGCTTATTAAATAGAAACACCGGGAAACTGTCTATGGATAAATCTATAGAACAATTAGTTGTGACCTAACTGACAAAATTTCTCAACATTTGGACAACGAGATAATGCCGAAAATATGTGTTGCAAGTGAGTCCCCCCCCCCCCAAATCAAAAGTGAGTCTACTACTCCTAAGGGGGAGGGCGTACAAGTAGGTTTTGGCGATAATAAGGGAAGGGGCGCGCCGGTTACGCATTTCCCCTAAATCTGCCCTCATTGGAATCACACACCATCAAATGAATGAGTAATCTTCTCAGTTTTTATACTTCCCTGATCTTCTCGAGATCGGGTCAGTTGAATCATAGGCCATTCGATATCCAAAGTAGTAGGCGTGTGTCTCAAATCTATAAGAGAAAAACAAACGATAAAACAAACTATTAAACTATCCACTCTGCGAAAACCATGGAAACTGATGTAAATAAGAACGATTGTTTAAGGTTGTCAACCTCATATAAAGTGAGTGCTACATTTTACACCAGGGACAATTATGAGCGTTCCGGATCTTGTAAAAAAATACGATTTGTCATTTTTAGTTTTGATTTAAAGGGGTGGACATTTGCCAAGTTGGTGGTTAGTTGCATCTGCACAACAAATGCAGTCTAGGACAATGACCTGTAGTGTGGTCACTTCGTACTATATTTCCTCATGCAACTGTGATTATAATGCACAGAACAAGTCTGGTATATAAGCCTCGGTATAGCCAGTTAATGCAATATCGGAAAAGAAAAAAGACATATAGCACTGGCATATCTAGGGGTGGGGTGCTTAGCAATCCTTTCAGAGGTAGAAAAATAAAATTAGTAGGCCTATAAACATCAAGATTGAGGCTTTGGGCATCTCTTTCAAACGTCAGTGGGAAAGGACAAAAAGTCAAATATTCCACCATAAATATCGTAAAATAGGGTAAATAATGTTTTTTGCCTGTCAAAATCAGTTAGGAGTTGGACCCCTCCCCGGACCCACTTCCCAATTCCTATGCGCCCCTGTATAGGGTATAATGGCCTGGCTGTAACCATCTTCGAATTTACCTATAGGTAGATTCTGGTCTGAACTACTTATGTTAATGTAGATAAAGAGGGGACCGGTCTGATGAAAGATTTTATAGCTCAAGTTTCAGTCAATTTTTAGCATCAGTCTTCCATATACAATTTAATTAATTAAAAAGTATGCCATGTTTTAGGGTTTTTTTTAGTTAAGCAAGACCTTAAAACCAGTCCCTGTTTATACAAATGGGCTAGAGTGACCAAATGTGGAAAATGTCTTTTTTGAAAATTCGACACCAAGCTCTACTTTTACATCAGCTCTGACAGACGGTGCACTAAGAAGGAATGGAACTTTCTTGGGACCATAACCCTCATATCCACTTCAAATAACCTGTCAATTAAAAATCATGATAAACAAAACTAACCTTTGGACTTGAGCTTTAGTCATTTTTCTAATCTTATACATAAACATCGATAGTATACCACAGTGGATGACATATTTAATTAATTATTACAATTATTAACTTGTCGAACCCTGATGAGTTAATGTTAATTGATTAGATACAAGATTTTGATATTCACTCCCTTAGGCACACTTGTGTTTTCTCTCTTACAGATAACCCTATCATTTGTAGGCCCTATCCATTGTAACTACTGTACAGATACAGATACAGATACAGATAGTACTTTACTCATTATACAGGGAATTACAATGCTCATGTAATTGTATCGTTCAAAGATGGTGAAATAACAACAAAGAGAAAAAACTGATATACAAAACATTCTATCTGTGAAAATTTGCATTATACAACCTAATCCTGTTTAGCAAACAAGGAAGAAGAGGAACTTACAATATTAACTGTTAGACAACTTCATGCTATAGATTACCGATATAATGTTTTATACTTAAATTCGACAGCCGGTAAAAAACAACCTCAAGGAATCGAGAAATCAAGAATGAATGCTATTCAATGTTTTAACAATGTGATAGAGTTCATAGACCGAGCTTAGATAATCAGTGGGATTATTTAAGGAGTGTATGGTGCTTATTTTGCGATTAACATACCTTGATTCGACATTGGCTGAAACAATATCTCTATTCAAAAGGTTTCTCCCAAATGACACTGTACTTTGCGGAATAACAAATCCGATTTGTATAACATAATCAACAGGTCTTGCGACCAATTTTAGATACATTAAAGTTAATTTAACGTCTGAGTTAGCACACGAGACTTATTGTTTAAAACTTTAAATGTGATTTTATTTCATTTTGTATCACTCTTCACAATATGGGCGTACGTAACCAATACCAGAAGACGTTTCCTGATTCCATTAAAAATGTATCATCTTTCTTATTTAGCCATAGGCCTACGGTATGTTTTATTTTAGTTCTCAAAGTATTTTAATTCTTGTTTACATTTGGTGAATAGTCAATTTAAAGTTAAAGTGATGCTCAGTAAAAATTCACACTGATGATAGTAGAAAAGCCCGAAGAACACAATTTAGTGTCTTGTGTTACAACTCTTTCTTTTTCGGCGGCCAAAAAATTCCAGTCTTCTTTATAGAAACATTAGGTCTATCGTATGTGAAACAAATCAGTGAAGAATAAGAGAGGAAGGCCAGTGTTCGATGACAGAAGAGCATCACACTTAACTGTGTTTTTTTTAGAAAGCATTTTTAGGACATTTGGAGAAAGCATCCAGAATGGCAGAATCGAATAAGCAGAATTACCGTGCTGAAAAACTTATTAAAAGTTTGCTTGATTCAAAATGTTTAATTTACTATTGTCAACACTGGTTTGAGGCAAAGTGTATACAGATATATCGAACCAGTTTCAGTTACAATCTTGACTTGAACTACAACCTCGTTCCCTCGAGGCTAAAATTGTCTTACACTTAAAAAACAATATCTTACTAATTACTAACAATTAAGCTCTGACTCTAGGCTATGATTGTAACCCGGTACAACGGACCAACGTTTCCATTTTGAGGCTGTGACCGTAAATCGCCTAGGGAATGTTTTGATTCACGAATGTTTGTTGTAAACCTTAGAAAGTCGGACTCCATATAATGACCTGTGGTTAATAGATATAAACTGCTGAGATTTATTGTCGCTAATGAGCCAAAAAAGTAGATTAACGAGCGATTTTGTGGGTGTAGAGAGAGATTTATCAAAGTTCCAACAAGTTAATGACCATGATTAATATGTTGTGGTAAATAATGTGTAATATATTCCATTAATTTCTCGTTTTTGTTATAATATTACTACTCTACAGATAAATCTAATGCTAAAGAGGCGAATTAATGAAACCTGTTTTGTTACTGTTGACTTTTACTGTATGGAACGCCAAAATTAGAACACTTTTCAAACATATCGTTAGCAACATACAAGTTGTAAATAATATGTAAAAGTATCCATTAATATCTCCTTTTTAGCACTTGATTGTTAAAAATGGTTCTTCTGTAAATAAATCATGGAATGCCAACGAAGCAAATCCATGCAACCTATTTTTCAACTTGAAATTGAATTGTATGGAACGCCAAAAGCATAACCACTTGGTCATATAACATTCAATCTAGTTGTGTCCGAAAGCTATTCTCTGTAGTAAGTATTATGTGACTAAATTGAAATGTTTCGGAATTGTTTTCTTTTGTGTCCCGTTCCATAATAAACACAGTAAGCCTACATATTTATGAATTACACATTATAATTTCAAAACTAAGCGTGTTTACAGAAATTGTTCAGTTGTTTCAACGAAATGTAAATATGGTTAATATTCTATCATTCCAATATGCTTAAAGAATTATTTGTTTTTCATTTCAGATAATTGAAACAATAAAGGAAGATGGAAGTGAATGTGTGGGTAAATAATAGAGAGAAAAAGGTGAAAGGGCTTACTAAACGAACTACGTGTCATGACGTAATTACAGCTTTACTTTACCACAAAACCAAAGCTGATAAACTCTCAGACGATTACATCGAATCATTTGTACTTATTGAACAATGGCGGGAATGTGAACGGATTTTACCGCGAAATACAAAAATTATCAAAATTTGGCGTTCGTGGCACAACGAGCAAATGAACGTGAAGTTTATTTTGAGAAAGAAAACAAAGGAATTTAGTTCTGATAGGGACGGGAATAAAGCAACCAAACCAAAGCCAGTCACAGACAGGATCACGAGAAAGAGGAAAGCAGGTGAGAAGAACAGCAGACGATCGCGAAGTGTTGAACGCAGTGATCAAGAAGAAAATATAAAATGGTTGAATGAGCAAAACAGTCAACAAATTAGTAGAAGCAATGATGAGCTTCTGGACACTGAAACATACCAACAAAGACCATCTTCAACTGTTCCTCCTCCAGCCTCAGAGGGACTTGTCGAACTTGTTATGGGGCAAGAGGAACAACTACATAACCTGATTGAAACGATTAAACAGACAGATTTGGAAATCGAATATTACGAAACGCAGATGCATTTATGTCGCATGTATGCAAATGGGAAGGATTATGTACAGGAATCATATTTATCTCCGGTAATGACAGAAAATGAGGAGTTTTCCAAACAATTTCCCCCACTTGTAAACAATTGTGAAACCCGTATATACGATCAATTTATTCCAGAGATCAAACGTGATACCTCTGATTACCCCGATAGGCCTATACAAGATAGAAACTACAATATGATACCAGAATGTACGATTGAAGAGAAAGACTATCAAGAGAACGATAAAATGAGGACTATGAATGAATCATGCTTTGTGAAGGGTAAAAAACACGTGAGATTTGCGAAGCTAGATAGTTTAGGGCAACGGATTTGCGCGGACTCTGTTGAAAGTTTGAATAATATTGGCACTGAGAAGGAAAATGGACATATAGCAACAGAGCCTACAATATACGAAACTTGTATTCCGGACGATTGTTACTCATCTGGTGAAACCAGATTACGCGAGGAACAGCCCGAGTCATGCCATGAGAACAACCGACCACTAAATCGGATGAACTCGGAATGCCGAGTAAACTCGAACAACATTAAAGGTATTTTAGTCGTGAAAAATAGTAACATCCATTATAATAATATGACTCGTCACCAAACAGGTACAACTATATTGGATCAAAATTCTAATGATACCGATTCAAGTTCAGACACTGGTCTAAGTTCAATGCAAGACTCAGAAGATGGGGTGGCCGTGCATACTGTTTCCGTAACACTGGTTTAATTATAAATTTATAACAAAATATACTTTAAGTACGATAGTTATATGTATTTTGAGATGACAAGGAATTTTCAACATCTATAATTTAAGCTTAAATGTCAACAGAGGGAAACGACATAGGCTAACCATTAGCTGTAGGCCTAAGTATTATTTATTTTCCAATTTATTTTCCATTTGCCCAATATTTAACGACCATTTCCAGTTACTGTATATGAAAATAGGTAGATAAATTTTTAGGCCTAACTATTACATGTTATATTGTAATAATTAGCTACCCAAATAATGTATTACATACATTGATTCTTGTAGTTAATTATTGGAATTTCACCAATAGTCGTTGCCAGAATCTTTAAGATGTGATGTAGGCCCTATATATAAAACGCGTACCTTTAAAAATGAATGAAATATCAATGTGTAAAAACAGTGCCGTAGCCAGCATGAGGCAGACAAGGTGGTCGCCTCGTATAGATTTTTCAAAATTTGGCTTTTTAAGGGGGACTTACCCCCTGACCTCCAATGAGAAGGTTTCAGTGGCTGAAATCCTACGTGACCCCCATACTTTGCCTCGTCTGTTTTTCAACTCTGGCTACGGCCCTGAAAAACAATGCAAACACTTTGTTTCATGAATCTTTATGTAACAACATTTGGGGTATGTATTATAATGCCTACATGTTCAACTGATCTTTTGATATTCATCAGTAAAAATATATTCTTATTTTAATGTCTTTTTATGTCAGATTTAATTTAAACGTAGTATATGTTTATATTTAAAAGAAGTAATTAGATTATTAAAATTAGATGGGAAAGCTGTCATTTATTTGAAATATTAAACATTTAAGTAATGTAGATTATTGTACAACTAAATGTGAATATCTATGATGGTAAAATATGTCAATGTCTTTTATGTCAAATTTAATTTAAATGATGAAACATTTATTTTTGAATGAAGTAATAGACTACTCTCTTAACGTAAGCGAGTAAAAATCCACACTTTGTGGTGTAACCTGACAGATCACTCCAAAAAATGTGGAATTCACTCTAATCGGAAGATAATTTTTTTGGGTGAACCTGCCCTTTAAGAGAGTAATATTAAAACTAGTATTGATGTATTTATGCCTATTTCTTTTGAGTTGTTAACTGATTATCATGGTAAAATGACATTGTTTTTATTGTCAGATTTAATTAGAATATTAAATATTTATAATTAAATGAGATTAAGAAAAATTAAATGAAGGTTTAATTCGTTTAGTTGGGAAAAGCTTACGTAAGTGTTTACAATGACATGTAAAGTGGTTACGATAATAATTAAATAACTCAATACCTTCATGTCAAATTTAACTATTTAATGTTTTAAACAATAATAGTTAAATGAAATGATAGATTATTGAAATGTAAGATTATTTTGTTTAAGGCATAGGTCTAATTAACTGTTTTAAATTAATCCATTCTGTCCGTAGGTCCTTCGGTCCCCATTACATTCAGGGATGGATTTAGCGAGGGTGCTCCTCTCGAATATCGTCAAATCACACGTGCACCCCTCTTATATCACTACGTTTGTTTTCTAAAAATAAAATACAGGGAAGTTTTAAAACAATAGAAGAAAAAAACTTGAACACCCTAAATAAAGCATATAACTTATATTTGTAAAATTTTGGACCGGTGTAAAACGCCCACCTCGCCCTAAATAGTACGCCCGTCTTACACCATCCTGGACCCGCCTACGTTTATTATGCAATTTGTTGGCAGTTTCTTTATAATACGAACTACTACGAAGTTACAAATTATGATGATTAGGTTTAAAAACTGTTATTTTGCGCAAACACAATAACAATTCGAGTTGTTATGTAGAGATTTTTTGTGGCCTCTTTTACTATATTTTATGCAATTTAACATATGAAACGTTATAAAAAGGGGACTAACAAACCGACTGATCGACTAACCAATAGGATGACCGAAACCGGTCATCCTATTAGTTAGTCGATCAGTCCCCCCTTTTTTCATCACGTTTCATATGTTAAATTGCATAAAATATAGTAAAAGAGGCCACAAAAAATCTCTACAGACCGACTCGAATTTTTTATTGTGTTTGCGCAAAATAGCAGTTTTTTAAAACCTAATCATCATAATTTGTAACTTCGTAGTACACTAGCTTAAGCTCAATTCACACTCAATCTTTCTTCGACAAAAAAAAACTTCGATAGGCCTGCATAGACCTATATATCGTCATGATGACATCACATTACAGTATTTCCATAGTGCATACGGATTTATCATTACCATGTAATGGGTGTATCAAAGTTTTTTGTCGAATACAATTTGATAGTCTGGATTAAGATGTTTCTGATTGTGTCAGATGTTATTGAAATGATGTGTTTACAAGCCATGACTGAACATCTATTAAATTCGAGGTACGAATAACGTTCACCTGATTTTATATTATTGTGTTGGCAAGTAACCATTTGGTGGATTATACATCAACATTTTTATCTTTTTTTGTATGAAAATTATATTTAAACAGAAGTGGAATGATTATAGAAATAAAATAATAAAACACAAAACGTTTACGCCTACAATTTATCAGCCGAGAACATTTTCCCAAAATTTGTTAGTATATTTTTTTAAAATAAAGTACGGTATTATTTAAACACACATTCTTCTATCCTATTTGTTAGTGTTGATTGTATTTTTATACCATCATCATCATCATCATCATCATCATCATCATCAACAACAACAACAACGTCGTCGTCGTCCTCCTCCTCCTCCTCCTCATCATCATCATCATCATCGTCATCATCATCGCCATGTACACCTGTCTTCGGCATTTACGCTGATTGACCATATACAGTACGTTTGTTTCAAATGTGAAGGGTTTAGAGGCAAAGGCAACAATTCTATTCATTTATGATTCGTCTGAAATTATGGATGCATAAACACCAATAAAAGTCTGGTTTAATTTCCGTTAGGACATCATCGTAAAATGTTGAGTGTTAGGGTGCTTAAGGCAAAGCAGAGTATCATTTGCCCGTATCATAGGATATCACTTTGTAGGTAAACACGTACAACATAGCATGCCTATAACAAAACATCTTATTACTGTCAACAGTTAAAAAATAATGACATCAATTGAGGGTTTTTTGGCGGTGTTTCATACTCTCCACTTGTATCCAATATTAACAGCGTGCTCTAAATACAGCTAAAC
>JAOTQE010053826.1:0-20384 GCA_025631205.1 Nesometra sesokonis
CTCGCCGTCGGCGGGGGGGGGGGACATTTGCAATTTTGCAAGTGTCGGTGAATCTCACGATTACGTTCAACAGTTCTGGTAACGTCACAAAGTTTTACATATACCGGTACCGTAATACATCGTTGTTTTAGCGGATCATTCACCATCGTTTCTTGATACATATCGTAGCCGAACCAGCTATTTTTGACAAGTTCAATGGAAAAATAATAATAACTTATTCATCGTAAATTTGTTTTATTATTTTATTATCAATCATTTTATAAAATATTCAATCGTTCTACATAACGAATAATGTGTTTGCCGCATGTTTAAATACTTGTAATAACACTCGATACATTATATACAGATCTTAGTTTACACTCTAAATTAAATTAGTATTGAAAAATTACGTTTGAATATCAAAATATAATAGGCCTATTCAGGG
Source organism: Nesometra sesokonis (assembly GCA_025631205.1). NCBI lineage: Eukaryota > Metazoa > Echinodermata > Crinoidea > Comatulida > Antedonidae > Nesometra > Nesometra sesokonis. Next base: position 425 of record JAOTQE010053826.1, read on the forward strand.
GTTTACTTATTTTGTAGCATTTGGCATAACAATGGAAACAGTACAATCCTGTACATATCACACAAAGAGAATCGGCCTCAGTTTATCCATACTTCTCACGAACATTTGTACATTTTAAGAGCTAATTTAAATCACGATAAACTCTTAATTCATTTAGGATAAAATTAACAGCTATGTACTGTAAACATGATATTCCAGTTATTTTATAGAAAGGTTGATCGTTGGTACCCACTGTCAAGTGACAATACATTTTTTGTGATATACGCAAGTCATCGTGTACCCTTTAAATCTCGGTTCTTTTTTTTCTTTTCATTTATTGGGCTCTTGACAAAATCTTTTAGTTCAAGGTCCGTCAAACCTTTAATATCCATAATTAATGTTTTGTTTGTTGTGGTATAATGGTAATTAATAAACTAACGGTTAATAACCTGCCATGGATCATATTATATTAAAAATATTGAGATAGGCCTATGTCAAGTAAAGTTCTTTTTGCCATACACGTGATATACAGCAGGATAATTTTACTTCGCTCATCCAATCCCGAACAAGATTATATTGAAAAACGGCTACAGTACCATTATTTAGTAAGAAAAAATCTACCACTAGACAAAAATAAATAAGGATAAATAAAAGATTGTTGCCCACACTGGACCCAAAAATGCACAAAATTAGTTTTTTATTTTAAATAAAAGTTGTAACTTTCAGTAATGGCCAAACACATAAAATTATTCAAAAAAATGTAAAAAAAACATGACGATATCCTAAATTTAAGGAATTAAAAAAATAATAATCCAATTACAGAAAATACAATAAAGGGAATCTAAATTGCAATTATCGACAGACCTACAAAAATTATATTTAAGTCTTGTCATTAACATTATTATGAATAAAATGTACATCAAAACCAGGGAACAGTGTAATTTTGTTCCCTGATGAAACCCCAGTAAACACAAACATCACGGCATACAAGATTTCTGTACAAATTAACAATGACTCGCTAGCTTTAACGCCTAGTCTGAATAAGGTCTTATTACTGTACAGCTACAAGTCATTATTGTGAAAGCTACTTGAAGTACTGTACTATCGTATGAATGAATACAGTATAATAATATTTCCCACCAAGTTAAGGCAGAAATTAAATAAGAAAGTTTTTTACAAACCACTCATGCATATTCATATTGTTGAGAAGCCACAGACAACATATACCGCCCTCTATAATTTTTGCCTTAAATTGTGGGGAAAATAATGCCTATCATTGTTTTTACGATTATGTTTCTTATGTAAACACATATTATAAACATCAAATAAATTATTTTAATTTAGAACTGTTATCAATTTCTAGGCTGCATAGTAATGAAATAATGAAAGACATTCTTTTTAAAATTACTTTTCATTGAAACGATGCGTTTTTAACGGTTGTTGAAATTAAAATATTTCAGATTTATAAGGTTAAAGAGTTAAATCATTCTTTTTGGTTAAGTGTTTCTTGTTTCCTAATTGTGAGATCTCAACATAAAATGAGTATCATGGTTGAAAAATAGAAAATAGAATTTTTAAATGTGCTTGACTCAAGTAGGTATATGAAAACTTTCAGGTTTAGAAAAATGTTTATGAAAAAAAATATCCCTATAATAAAAATTGATAAAATAATAATTGATAAAAAAAAGACTACAGTCGTAAAACCTGATAGTTTCTTTATTCAAAACCGAGTTGGCAGAGTCAAGCCAAATGAGACATAAATCGGAAAATTGAAAATTTAGTTATTTTATGGATTATAAAACAACACATTATTATCTTTTACATGCAAAAAAAATCAGTTTCATACGATGTTTCCTTGTGAAGTTATGAACAATCGAAATTCAAACATTTAAAATATAAGTTTTGAGAAAATTGCATTTGAAAATTGTTTATCTGTATACATTGAATTACATACATACAAAATTGAAAATTGAGTTTTTTATGGATTATAAAAATACACATTTGTATCATGATGTTTCCTTGCAAAGTTATGAACAATCGAAGTTCGAACATTTAAATTGCAAGTTTTGAGAAAACTGCATTTGACTGTTTATCCGTATGCATTTACTAAGCAAGGTCATTTTAAACTGCATTTTTAAAACATTTTTTGATCATATATCTGAAAATTGTTAAGATAGTATGAAAGTTGAATGTATGAACTGTATATTTTTTAATTAAAATAAATTGTTAAAAAATTGACCATTTTTTTAAATTTTTGTCTATTGTGAAAAACTAGCATTTGCGACTTATGTCTCATTTGGCTTGGCTCTCCACAATAGGCCTACCATTTTACTCACAATTAATTTATTAAATGTCTATTAAAAGCGATTCTCGGCATAATTGTCAACTTGATCCAATCGACGATGAGACTCTTTGTATTGAGGTCTCACAAATGTTTCTAAAGACAATGACTTTACATTTTAAAATTATTTATTAATATAAGTCTAATATTAGGCAGGATGAAAACAGGCTTCCAAGATGTGGTGAACTAGACACGAGTCGTATACTAGTATTCGGATCTGCAGCTAGAAATAAACCACCCTCGATCGGACTCGTCCAAATCTGCGCTACATGGATGTCATAAAGCGCGATCTAACATCTTTTGACATTTGTTATTGGAAAACATGACGCAAACCTCTTCTTCATGGTGCAGCCATTTTTACCATCGACGAACGCATTCTGATGCCGATTTCTTGTCAACTTTGTAACAAGACGAATGAGCAGGGACGCTTGAACTTGCCGAAGTCGTCTTAGGTGGAACCACCTGACATCATCTTACTCGATGTAACGACCAATGCTAATAATTACTGTGGATGTTTAATTGACTTGTGATGTTGCCATGGCTACATTCTCGTACAAGCGTGCGTCGACGTCTCGGATGCAGGCTGTTTCGACGTGTTTGTAAAGATAACTTTTCAAGGCGAAGGCTTTATTACACTTCTTGCAGACGTATGGCTTCACATTTGAATGTGTCTATAAAAGAAAAAAAATACAGTTGGTCACATCTAGAATAACTATTAGGCCTACAAATTTACTAGGCTAATCACCATCTGTTTAGTTTAAAACTTATTTAATTGAGCAGTATTGCTGATCAATCTGGGCTTTTTCAGTTGCAGTAAACAAAAATATGATGTGATATTAATTGATAGTTCGTTGTTCTTTTAAACATAGCCAAATGCTTGAGAAATTCAGCTGAAAACTCGATAAGGTAGCATATTAGAAATTACGAAATCTATTTAAGACTGCTATCGCGTCAACAATCACCTCGGACGTCATCTGCTTGAGGCTTTCATGCACATCCAGAAAAAGACCCATCTTTATTGAAGAAGACTTTATTGATTGCAGATGGCAATCCGACAGACTGAACCCCGAAAGGGAAATCAACTAACAAACTGACAACCAGAGAAACATCTCAACGTTATTGGTTATGTGGCTATAAAAATCAACCAACAACTGAAGAATTTCGGAATATTATCATCTTTTACCTGTTTATGGGCTCTTAGGTTAGACTTGTCAGCGAACGCTTTGCCGCATTCCGGGCAATGGAAGGGTTTCTCTCCTGTGTGCGTGCGTATATGGCCTTGCAGCAACCAGGGTCTGCTGAAACATTTGCCGCATATTTGACATTTGCATCCAAGCTTGTGAGTCCTGAGGAGAAAAAAAATGTTAAAACTGTTAAATAGCTATCTCTGAAAAAGCATCATGGCACTGAAAAAATGTAGATGTTGGAAAAGATTTTCGACAGCCAAGCCGACCGATAGAGCGAAGAGATATACAATTTGACTTGACGACAGTAAGCGGTTTTCACATTGGTTTGTCAAATGGTAAAGTGGGCCTGCTTTTTATTACTTTGATTTACTGTATATTAATTATAGAGATGCTTGGGATATATCTAAACGAATCAAGATTAACAATACATAATCGGAACTGTGTAAATAATTTGAAGACTACTGTCGTTCTACGTGACATTGGGTTTTGTCAAAATGGTAAAGCAGGTAATAAAACATATAATAAAAACGTTTCATCTGGACTTACTTGTTTTATTGTGGCAACGTTTCACGTTTTATCCAAGACGTTTCTTCAGGCCGACTGATGTTATCGTCAATATGTTGACCTGTGACCGGATGTTAGGGTCACAGGGAGGAAATCAGAGTCTCTTTGGAATTTTGGCGATTTACCGGTAAAGCAGGTAGTTATTTTGTTATTTTAAGTGATTTTTAGGCGTTGTTTTTTTGTGTTCCCGGGTTCAGACCTGACTAATTTTTCCTAACCTACATAACAGTACCACTCCCTATGCCTCATAATTACTAACTTTGGATATGAAGCATGACGTCATTCTCATCCTACAAGCGGTGGATATGGATGTGACACAAAATCACCAAATAATGAATAATTAATAGTTATATCAAGTTGGAAAGCTGATCTGAAATCGGTGTATGTGCCTACCTTATATGCATGCTGAGTGCTGGCATTGATACGTAGACTTTTTCACAGTGTGGACATTTCTTTGCTTTTTGATCAGAAAGACTACGATGTGTCTGACGGTGTCTTGCTAAATTACTTGAGGTACTGTATCGCTTGCCACACTCTGGACACTCATGTGAATTCACTGTTGGTGCTTTTTTATCGTATGAATCTGAAGCCTGGACACTAGAGTCCGCTAAACTTGTGGCTATTGCTACTGAGCTGAGTGTCTCAAGACCATGATGGTCATTAAATGCTACAATATCAGTCCTTCCTTGATCATCTACGCGGGATGTGATAACGTTCTGTAACTGTATCAATGTCTTCTCAACACTTTGTCCATCTTGTGTTTTTACTATTTCAGCTCCATTATCTGGGAATATAAAAGGTATCTCCGCATTTTCAGTTGGTTTGTTAGGTGATAAGTCATATTTGACGGCTGTTTCAAATCTTGCACCGTATAATCCAAACTGTAAAAGTGGAACATCGGTGGCTTGACTGCCAGCAGGAGGCGAAGAAGGTTGTCGAAATTGGTTTCCAGTTTGTTTTGTGAAATGATTAAGACTCTGTCCATTTAAAACTTCAAATGTTGACGTTGGTTGGTACTGCTGATTACTTTTAACAAGGTCAGTATGCTTCTTTCTACTTGACACAGTCCGTGACGTCGTTTCCGGTTCGTCTGGCGAAAACTTTTTCGGTGTTCGTCGAGGACGCCCTCTACCGCGAGGATTTTTAGACTCAACAAGTTCATTTGGATCAACGACATGAAATTGAAGTTGACGTGGCTTGGTTTGAGTTGGTGATTGGATGATTTTCTTGTCTATCACCGCCGTGATAGTTTGTGTAGCTTCAGTTGGATAGCCTGTGAAATATAGAAGGTGATATAATTACAAAACAGAACATATTATTTTATTTAGATGACACGCGCACTGGCACTCAATCATAAACATCTGAATTTAACCACAACCTGCTTTCGTCAATGTTGTTATGGTAACTAAGTGGGCGTTCATATTCACATTTCGTCACAACCTCAAAATCATTGTTTGACCACAACATCGCATAAGGTGATATGTTTACCTAATGTTGTTTAATCGCAATAAATACAAGGAAATATTGAATATTAATTGCAGTGTAAAACGGGCAGACATTGGTGAATTTAAAATATACTAATTATAGGCCTATTGACACCACGAAGATGCACAATATGTTACGCGCGAGTATAAAATGTGCGTAAGAAGACGCAAAACGCGCACGTGCAGAGATGACCAAATAGAGCGTCTATAGTTTTTCGCTTAGGCCTATACGCGCAAGTTGTTTCTTCAATTTCACTGAAGATCAGTTCAATTAAACAGGTGTGAATCCTAGTGTGTTTATAATCAAAAGTTTGCGTCAAATGTCATTTTCTCAAATGTGGCGATTTACCGGTAACCATCTGATTTAAAATAAATAAAATTCAAATCAGTGACCACGTTCTTGTAGATTTTAAATAACAAAATAAAGATTTATTTAAAGAAACAATTTATGACCATGAAATGAGAATATTAAATAAACTTTTTTCATTAATTTATTCATTATTTATTTAGCAAAAACCTACAAAGATGCATAACATTTTAAAAATAAATAAAAATAATTAAAATTCAAAGATGGCAGGGAATGGCCACAGTTAAATATAAACTTTGACTCTCGAGCCGATCATTCACGTCTATGAAAATGAAAAACAGTAAAATTTACAAATAAAATAAAATTAGTACTTCGGTTGCCTTACAAAAACTACAATTCTATTTTAAAACATTATTTTTACATTTTGCACATTTCCACTGATAAAAAGGCTAAAAAATTAGACAAACACAAAAGGCTGAAAGCTTTTATAGGCCTAATCTGTAGGCCTACCATTCATTTTTCTATGACAAACAAATAGACAATAACATACACCTGTTTCTATCTTTAATTTCATAACTTCAATGTTTGAGCAAGTCAATGTCAAGGTAATGCTGTTTTATGTTTCTTTGATCATTTTCAATTATAACGGTTCTTTAATTACCGCTACCGTTAAACAAGTGGTATGATTTAACACCAATTGTTTAATTAAATCAAGGGTTTAATTACATAACTTCCGTCGATTTCGTAATTTTTATATAACTTACATCCGAAACAACGGTTAAGTCAGACCAATTATAGGACACGTTATTTATCCCAGTTTTATAGCGGTGGAACATTTGTATTAAGTCTCATGGGGAGATAAGAACGGAAGCGTTTCATTTAGTTCTTACTATTTAAATGCAGCCGAATTCTAATTAGGAGACATATAAACGCGTCAGCAAAGTGTTACCGACTGTGTTTCGCGTGTACACCGGCAATGTTTACTGATTTTTGTCGGCAGGCGATATAACAGGTCCAGGGAATAAATAACTCGCGCGTGTTGGCTGTCAAAAACAGCATCACTCTCATAAATCAGGCACACGAGTCTCTAAATATTTCGGTATATTTGCCATAACTTTCGACACTCAAAATGCCAAACATTCCTATACTGGGACAACAGCTTCTCATTGCACTGATATAAGGTGAAGTTTTCCTAATTTCTTTTTCTAAAGAACCCATATCGTCTTCAAGATTTAAATTTTTCATTTAACTTTTTTTTTTAAAGTTAGAATCAAACAATAAAAATAAAATGCTTTATGTTGCATAGAACAAGAAACTATTCATTGTCAGTGGGCTTAATGTAAAGATTGGAAATTTGGTATTAGGATTCAATTTGTTAAGATTTTGAGCAGAGAACAACCAAAATATAAAGTAGGTCTAATCAACAGTGATTCTTTCAACACATAGCCTCAAGCAATTTCCATTTTATTCTCTTGGATAGCTGCAGGGTTTGTCATTCACGCCAACTCTACGACAGAGAAAAACACGCGGGAGATTTTAAGCGCACAACAGATGTAGTAATTAGTTTATAGGGCTTTAATAACCACAGTTGAACACGAAGATGGTAAAGAATTAAGCTAAAGCCTGGATACCCAGTGGCCGTGCACCTGTTGCAGACAGCTTGGTGATGGTGTTGTAGATGTACGCACGGGATACAACTGTGAACACACTATGAACATCCTATCTCCAGTACTAACAGAAATTAATAATCATATTGAATTATGTTTCATAATCATCAATATTTAGCCGAGGAGCTCCATAGGCCTATCTGGTTTTTCGCCATTGTCATCTAAATAGGCTATTTTTAGAAGTGTTAGAGCATTTCGATATTTTACTCTGTTGGTCGGTTGGCTTATCGGTCGTTCGGTCCCCACTAGACCATGCCATGGAATTCTGCAATGCCTAGCCCGTTTATTTTATTTTTTATTTAACAGGAATGTATACGATTCGACGATAATTTTAGTGACGTTTAGTCGGGTGTTCTGCCGATCCCCTTCTTGATCTGTCCCCACTTCGTGGTAAATATTGGCGTACTGTTCGTTGAATGAATTGTTATATTTGCGATATTAGCAGGTAGTGTGTCAATAATATCAGTCATCTTGTGGTTTGTCGGTTAGTCTGTGGGTCAGATGGATTGGGTGCGGGTTGTTGGAATTCGAGCTTGTTATAGCCTATTAAACAACCTAATGTAATTAGGCCTATTTATTTAGGTGATAACGTAATAACAGTGTGTTGTTTAATTTTAATATAATAATTTGATATAAAATATTTAGACCTGTTATTGTTAAAGGAGATAAGGTAATAAGCTTTGAATCAAATTGCGCTTGATCAACATCACCACAAAGTTCAAGTTTTTTTAAAGTGCCTAGGCCTTCCATTGATTTAATAACACGCTAAAATCATAATTTCCAGTGTTGAAAACAATGTTATAAACTCGTTAAGACCGATAAATAGGCCCTATCCCTGCCGATACAACGAAAGCAATACGCAAGAATAATTAGGCCTAGTACTGTCTAAAATTGCATTAGGCCTATATAAGGAATATTTTTAAAACCTAGTTAAAACACCAGAATAATTAGTATGACTTTTCATAATATGATTCCTAAATAAAACTATAATCAGGTGAAAATAAGGTGCATCATCTAAGGTAGTAGCAGGGCATTGCTGCGATAAAACGAAAATTTCATAAAGAAATTATTGGTTCAAAATTGTTGATTTTTAAACAATGACAACTTTAAAGATAAACTAAATTATGATTATGAAAATAAAATGTGTACCATCTAACGCCCACTGGGTCTGAGCTATCATCCTAGTGTTGCGATCCATCAATAGGCCTACACCATACCACTGCACTCTCGTGCCGTGTAATCTGTTCGCGTGCGAAGAACTTCCAAATAAGGGCACAATCTTAGTGGTTGACGTGAAGTTGGCTCTCTACCTTTTAGTGGGGCTCCTGCTATGCGAACTAGGCAAAACATCAACTAAAATGAATACTGTGGAATGTTGAATTTTAAGGAGAGGTAGCCGTCACCTGTCCGATCGAAAACGAAGGTCATTGGGACTAGAGATAAGTTCTAATGATGTTGAAAAGCAGATGCGCTGGTAATTATAAATTATCATCCTAGACGAGGTCAACTTAATGAACAAAAGAGACAAACTAACTAAACTAACTTTATTAGTAGCAATTCATCTTATTTAAGTTGCCAAATATGGGCCTCTATAAAAGAGTTGATATAAGCCTGTTTTAAACCGAAATGTTAAAAACTAATACCACAACTGCAATAAAGCTAATGAAGACGCAATGTTTTTATTTTTCCTACTTTGGTGGCCGAATCTTTGTAGGCCTAAGTGGAAAAAAATGGTCAGGGAGATTGGTTGAAGAACTGTACGCCTAATAAGAAAGCGTTCTGGTACTTTTATTAAGATAAACTAAAACATGAATAGGTTACCTGGCTACTTCTTTGGGTTAATTGTATGGTTAGAATGTTCAACACCTTAAAAGGAAATTTATCAGACAATAGGCCGAAATTTACTAGACCGGTGGTCGAATCTTAAAGTGAAAACAGATATCCCAGTAGTTGTTTACTGGTATTATCTTGTAGTTGACCAGTGGTCGAGAAGGCTGACACACCCAAAGATAACTTAACTTATAGAAACATTTTCAGGACGTATAATGTTAGTCGGTGGTCGAACCCCTGAGTTTATCCATTCACATAGATGGTGCGACAAGTTATTCGCTACAGATCATGTCTATATATGGTGTTTATATAGTAACATAGGGCATTGACTTGTGGTAATGTTCACATAATGTGTTTTAATAGTAACTTGAGATATCTCTTACGATTATTATGATTATGTATTTTGTTTAACCTATGATGAGGTCGACGAGAAAGGCATAATCTTGTAATCTTGTAGTAGGCCGGACCGAGCATGGCATGTGTTAGTATACTTTAGAACCATGACAACATTTTTCTCAGTGTTTTTTTTGTTTCATGCTCAAAATGTTATTTGGTCTTGATATTATTTTACACACTTTTCGAAGTTATAAAACCTGGCAATGTACACGGTACATTCTTCTTTGTGTTCAAACTTTTACCAGTGAGCCCTATACCTCCCTGATTTTACCAGGGATCGAACCCACTCAAAAGTCTAGTCTCTTTTAGCTATTTGACGTAGACACACTAGTATAGTGTTGACAAAATTCATAAGCATAGGCGATTGTGACTTTTTCAACTTCAGCAAAACAAAAATATTGATATTTTATCCCAGCGTCAAGATGCTGTTATTAATTCTGTTTTTTAATTATTGGCCGATTTCACACTCACTGATATAAAATTGGTTCAAAAGTGACCTACTCGATATTTTTAGGCGTAATAAAAAATAAGGACAAGTCATGGCAAAACCGAAAAGTTGTCGCACAGGAAGTTACAGTGAGAAATAAGCAAATAATCTTTTTTTACAAATACAAATGATTTTTTTAAATATTTTTTCCATAACTTTCATTAAAGCTTTTAGGCTAATACGTGTAATTATGGTTTCAACATTAACTCCATTTTTCGAATGATTTTGCGACAACTTGGTGGTTTTTCCATGACATGCCTAGGCCTTAAGGTTATAGGCCTATTAATAAAATCTGAGTTCACCTATTATTAGACTATGTAGGCCCTATATGCCTGATCTATCTTTTAACAGATAATACTTTGTCGTGCTGCCGTTGTAAGCCTACATAGTAATGCTTCATTGCTGACTTGTTTAACAATTCCTACAAATAGACCTAATTATAACACAACGGAAAAATTACCATATCGAAATTTAAAACTACCCAATTTGGTTTCATTAATGAAGCAATTAAATCCTCCACTAAAAGTTATAATTGGTACGTGGTCTATATTGGGTTGTAGACATTTGAGCTCTGTCGATCCTGGAGGTACAACAAGTGTACAATTTGGGTTTAGGATTTCCAATTAGGACAAATTAACGAACTTTTGCCAAAAATTAGGCTACAGGATAAAACACGTAAATTAAGTATCGAAGTATACAGATCCAAAATTATAATGACCATATTTGGTCATGTATATTCCCAATTCCCATCACACTCGACATACGGATAGGATCCAAATCTATCACTGTACGAACATGTGTTTCAGTATTATTAAATGTGTGAGAAATGAAAGTAACGACTAGTACTTGTTCACATATTTATTATTAACCACAACAAAACCACATGTTGTATGAAATCTATTCATTTGTTTTATTGGTTTAATTTCTAAATTTGATTATTTGATCCATCAGGTAGGTTTATTTCGACAGTATACCACAAAGAGACACATATTGTTACAGAAAGGCGCGCAAAGAAAAAACCTGTGAATGTGGTTACTGCACGTGCGCGTTTTGCGTCTCTTTACGCGCCTTTCTGTGCGCGTGCGCATAACAGTTTATGCCACTGACGATCTGCAAATAATATTTGCTATTAAAAAAATAAGAAAAAAAGTTTTGTTATCAAATAAGTCTATTAGATTATATTATATCTATTTGATAACAAACTTCTTTTCTTGTACTCGTAGGGCTATATTTTTATTGTTTTTTTTTTCTTGTTTGTTTTGTTTTTACTATTCATGGCTGCAGATTTTGGTGGTAACCGTGATAATCAGGTAGACCTATGTGTTAGAGGCCTCTTAGACCCTAATTGTTTAACATTTTTAACAGGTAAGACACGACCTAATTGTTGTATTGTAGGCCTATATTTTTTTTGGAAATACATGTCTCTGTCACTTTATTAGGTTCATTTGGGAGATTTAGGGGTCCAAGGGTTCCTGGTGACCTCCCCGTCCACCCCCATCGGCTTCAACTCTGAAAAAAATGTTATAAGCACAAAAGTACGTGGAATGGAGTTAAAAGACGGCTATCCTGACAAATACAGGCGAAGGGTAAAAAACTATGTGCTTGTCAGGTTCAAAATCGGAGATATACCTACGCCCACTTCAGTCGAAGGTTTGGATTGTTTGACCCTCCCTTCAAAAAATTCTGGATCCTCCGTTGAGTTTGTAAAATTGTGTTTGTTTCTTGAATATTACGGTACGTTATCATTGATGAATTCAAATAAACACTGAAGAAATCGGTTTCTGCTTAGATTTCTTCAAAAGCTTCTCAAGTTTGGGTAAATCAGAGTTGCTCAAAATACGTAGTGGAACGAAAAATCATTAAAAAAAATAAAGATAAACTCACATTTTATGAAAATAAGTAAATGATAAATGCCTACCGTACATAAAGAACAAAATGCTTCGATTCCACTAAAATTCCTGCTGTTGCTGAAACCAAGCATTTTAATTTATGTATAATTGTATTTTGTGGAATACGATAGGCCTACCAAAAGTAAATGGTTTAAATGTTATAATTTTACCAGAATCTGATGAAGTACGGTAACCAAACCAATCGTAATAATATTTAGCAGATATCCAAATTAGGTTAACTGCTTTTGAATGCAACAGGTGAAAGATTTCAAGACAAGATTTTTGTGACCCAAAGGTATATTCATCAAGGCCAATGAAATCTGAATCGCATTAATAGGATGGATTTAGGTCCTATGTTTTATTCTCATGCTTGATGAATATGCCAAGATGACCCGTAATGAAGACAACAGGGCCACAATTCTTTGTAGTTGAAATTGGTAATAATTTATGTAACATATTTGCATAGAAGCCTAAATATAGTCCTGTTTGAAATTATACAAAATTAATTATTTGGAGATGCTCATAGTAATTTATTATAAGTCTGATTTTCCAATTATTAACTATGGGGACAAAGGAGAAGTGTATCTTTCCTAATCGTTGGACATGATTATTCAATTCAATAGCCATATAGTGCAGAGGGTTGCCATTTTTCATTAAGTTTTTTTTTTTGGAGTTTAAATAGGCCTATCTCAAACGGCCTTTTATGAGATAGGGCAACATGTTTGTGAAGTTTTGAGGTTTTTTGTAGTTATGAAAACATGGTACAAAAGTAATGGAAAGATATGTTTATCTGTCCAAGATGATCCATGATGACGTAAGGCTATCTTGCTATTGCGGCCTATGCCTATACTGTTGATCTACTATTTTGAGATGGCCCTGTTCATCACTAAGCAGATTAATGTCTCCCTGCAGGGAACAGTTAATTTAACTGTTCCCTGGTCTCCCAATGTACCGAATCAAATAGGCCTATACACCTACTATATCTTAAGATGTAAATCTGTAAAATAATTCCGTAAATTTATGGAAAAAGTCCTGCCAGCCAGATGTCAAGAAAATCCCGTACATTTTATGGGTAAATTCCCGTAAAATTTACGGAATTTTTTTTTTGGCATCCTGGCTGCCATGACCTTTCCCGTTTTTTTTTTTAACAGTGCAATTTTTTACAGTGCATAACTTTTCTTTTTTTATTTTTTTAAATGTAGAGACACCTGTCGAATCTATAGCAGAGCGCTTAATTTAGCTTAACCTGGCCCTGTTGGTTTAGTTTCTTAAGACCTAAACTACCTAGGGGAGCAGGTAAATAGTTTTGTTCTCAAACACCTGTAGAGTCTTAGAATAAACTTCTGATCAAGCCCACATAGAGCTTCTTGTTCTAAAAGTTGTGATGCCAATATGAGTGAAACTCATCGGCTGAAAATGTCCAAGTATGCCAACAAGGTTTCTTTATCGGATTAGAAGACAAAATGACCGGATATACTCTTAATAATACTTAAAACGTCACCATAAATTAGGAAAATTGGAAATACAGTGGTGCTGTTACATCATGGACCAGGTCCATGGATACATGCCAGTAGGCCTAATTATCAGAGGCGGAGGAACGTTTTTGGATCGGGGTGGGGGACGAGGTTAAATTTGGTTAGATCCAACCCCCCCCCCCCGGGGGACACATCCACGGTTAAAGTTCGACAAGCACAAAACGTTATTGCCTATTAATTGGTGTTATATTGGTCCCTGAGGGGTGGGGTTGTGTTTCCGGTCATATGCTGCTTTTATACCTGTAGACCTCTAAGGGGAAGTGATCCGGTACCCAAGGTGACAATCACAAAAATAAAACTCAGTCTGATTTTGTAGTTAAAATGACATTTCAGGGGGACTTCCCCCCCCCCCTTATCACTGGAGAGGACATGTCACTCCCACCCCACTCTACCGCCGCCCATGGTAATTATTGTGTAATAATCTTAAGACATGTTATTGCTGTCAATCCTTTTTTAGACAATGTAGGCCTATTAATTTTTATGTATAAAATTATACAACTTCTGTTAATGTCTCGTGAATCTAATTTTGTAACATTTAAGATACAAAACATCCAATTTACATTGAGTTAAATTAACCGTATCACTTTATACATTGCAATTTCTTTAAGATAAAGTCCTAGGCCAGGATAACTGTTCGAAAAATTACAGGCGAAGCATCAATGATGTTTACCCACCAACTTCAACCTTTAAGTTATATTTTTTGCAGTTTTTCATGGTTTATCAATTTGAGATCGTTTGGTTCCATCATTAAAGACTTTAGTTCCAGTGAGCTAGCTATGTGTTTTCTACGGAAGTTAATTCTTTACGCTTATTTAAAGCTGAGTTGGATTTTAATTTTTTACATAATTGTAAGTCACTTGGCGTATTTTCTAAATTCATTTGTTTTTCATGATCAATTCAATAATAGTAATCGTTTATTGAATTTTTACCCCATTTTGGGGGTTTCTGAATTAGGCGTCCCATTTGCATTTAATTTTTTCAAATTCTTCTCATGCGTTTAAATTTAAAAGAACTGTTCTGCTTATTGACGTTTCGACCAATCCTTCGATCATCTTCCGTAAAAACACGATAGAAGTACCGTATGCCTACTGTTTGAAACGCCGAGAATCCTTTTCAGAACTACACAATGTACCGCAAACTTCATAGACTTATTAATATCATGACTGCTGAATTTTGCAGAATTAACATTAGAAATATTTTTGAATTAACCGTGAGCTTTCTTTTTTGTGTTAATTTGACGGTATAAAGTGTTTTCAATTATCATCTTGCGATGGTGTTGGTGATTTTGGCAGACCCTGAGGTCAAGTCGAATGGGAGAATGACGCCGTGTTCTAAATTAGTACTCTCCGGGCGGCCGACGCGTTTCAATTTGATATGATTCATATTTTGCTTTAAACTAAGTATTTTGAAATCGATATGGAAGAAAAAATGAAAGCAACAGGTCCTAAGCTATTAACCTCTTCGAGCATGACAGTGAATGGCGATGATCCGGAGCCGGGACCAGCCACGTATGACCGGCATAACACAACACATGGGATAGACGTTGATGAACCGAAGCGGGGCTGGTAAAGAGGTGTGATTTTGGTCGTCTTTTATTTCGGAAATATTCTACCGCATGTCAAACAAAGAAAAATAATTCTTCATAGAATCACACACTCATTAGATATTAATCTTCCCATTTAAATGTTTAATATTTATTGTTTTCTGCGATTATGTTGTCAGATTTTGATATAAATGGATCGACACTAGACGAACATATACCAACTGCAATTTTGCAGACATCATACCCTGGGCGAATATTTGTGAACGAATAATCGCATTCGTAGACTACCCATCAAGACCCAATTGTAACATTTAGCATAACCCTGCCTTCGAGACACACAATGCCTTATAGAGGTTGACCTTTGTGGTACTTTCCAGATGTGGATTCAAGATCCACTCCTCCAACACCCCCTTTTATACTTGGAAGATTATAATTTGCAGCCCCCCCCCCCCCAAAAAAAAAAACATTTTGGCATACTTTGGGCCCCTAAAAGTGCACTAGAAAGCATCTGTATATAAAAGTTTTCCCAGGCTCTAGGCGGACCATGGGACCCACGTATATTGTCAGTCAGTTTGCTGATCGGACACCTGCTTATTGAAACTTGGCATGGACCCCCTCGTTCTAGCTTCGCTAGATCCGACCGTGCTTCCCAATGAAGAAAACTGCTCAGTGTATCTCCTGGAGAGGATTGTCCAAAAGGATTGGTTCTACTCTTCCTACGGTACTATTTATCACTAATTCTCGTTTTCTATTTATCAGACCAAAGGCCTACAACCAGTAGACTTGCTACCAAGATTAATCATGAATATGTAGTCTTGGACCTGGTTTACCAATGAAGTTGTAAAAAAACTCAAATATTTAGTTTTTGAATTATCTCCCTCACAGTATGCGAATTTGAAATACATGCTTCTAAAATTAGTCATATTATAATAACAAATAATAAATTGGTTTGTTTCCTCGCAAAGGAGGTATCATCATTCAGTATTGTTTATTCAGGTTTATTGAGAAGGCATTGGTAATAGATCGCCCAAATTATTGGTCTGTAATGTGACTTTTCAGAAGCTTTAGAACAAGACAATATCCCACGGGTTAAATTATTGCGTCGTCAACGACTCGGTGGTGTTGAGTAAATGTGCTCGGGGACCAAGTATCGTAGTTAGTTTGTTCCTACCACAATTTTTCTAGAAATGAAGTGCGAATTTGAGTCAGCACCTGCGGTAAACTGAGTTGAAAACAACTTAGAGGAAATATTATACGCTTATTGATAGTCTAGGGTCAGATGAGGTACAGAAAGAAAATGAGTGCAAATGGGTTTAAGAATACTGAGTATCATTTACTGATTCGAACCAAGATCTCTAAAGATAAACGGACACACCCAAGACAATCAAGCGGTTGTATTTATAGGCCTAGACCAATGTAGGCCTATCAATATAGCTATACATTTGTTACACATTTTAACCATTCTATTTTTAGACAAATGAAAGTAAATCTGATATAGGTCTAGGACGATGCATTACAACTTCAGTGGCACTGATGGTGACATAATTAATATTGAAATATTTAATTCTGACACGGCGTTTATCCCATTTCTTGGATTATAGGCCTAATGAGACATTGCTACTGTATTAAAACGATTCCCTAATTTAATACATGCTTTAAAAATAAGTGTATGTCTAGTGACAAATAAACCAATACCATAGACAAAATCAGTGCCATATAGGCCTATCAAGTTACTTAAACCCGTTGTATACGATAGGCCTATTAATTTCAGGGAAAGAAACATTTCCATACAAACAAAACTGTAAGCCTTGTGGTTTTAAATTGTGATTTATTTTAGTGTACACAATTAAAATAAATCTATTTTTGACTGCAATGGAACTTTACAAAAGACGGCAGTATACTGTACACTATTTGCGGCTGTTTCTCTTACAACGTATTGAATGTCGAGACAATTTAATTTATTTTAATCAGCTTATAGTTAATAAACAGATGTTTTTATTGGAAGAACAATTGATAAGAGGGGAGACAGAAGACTACGGTAAAATATCGTTTGAGAATGGTTTGAGTAACCCACAATTTTTCCCATTTATTCTCCTTTGTTCATTTTTACTAATATTTTTCGCGTTTACTACAAACCATTTCGTTTATATAAAAGTTGGACTTAAAATAACTAGGCCTGTACTTTAAGGAACGTGTAGGCCGTATTGATGGAAAACTCTCTTTACAGCTTCCAAACCCTTCATTTTCCATCTGGGAACTAAGTGAAGACTAAAGTTCTCATGGGTATCATTGCGTATTCTTTTTCAAAGGTCCGTAATACCGATCGAAACGCTTCGTTTACTGCGTTTATTGAGAGCTCGGTTCCAGATGCTTAAGTCGAAACTTAAAAGCAACAAACCCTAATTTGTACTCTCATGAGTGCGACTACAAACAATTTAAACTCAATTGTTATATTGATATTTAAATGCATTTTGGAGTTTGAAAAATACTTCAATAGAAGGCTGTACAAAATCGAATAGACGTCTTAGCGCAAATCGTGAAAGCCCTATGTATCTCAACAATTAGAAATGGAATTGTCAATATTTAGTCTACTTAAGTAGTTTTACCTGTTATTATTATTGAAGTTAATTGCAGAAAACAGTAAAATTTGAATACCTATGCTTAATTAGGCCTATGTGTTTCTTCTTAGTTTTGTGTTCATTCGGTTCTTTATAGTCTCTAGTGCTTACCTTCAGGAGATTATTCGTTATTTCGGTCTATAGGCCTAAGTTCAATGCCTTGCTAAGTTGGGCCTACTTTTTTAACTTGATAACATTTTTTACTTGATAAAAATGATGGTAGGCTTAGAACCCAAGACAAACACTTCTGTTATAACATAACATGCGGTCCTTGAACAAATCATGTGGTTATTTAAGCTTGTTTTATTTATGCCTATTTCTTTTACTAATTATTACCGTATTTTTATTGTTAATATAAGAAGAGTTTGGTTTTAGATCTACCAAACAATTTGTGTTTCGTAAAGATGTGAGCGACGTCTAACAGGGATGGAGTCGCGCCGGTTAGCACCGTCAATGGGCGGTCAGTATAAGAGTTCAATCTTTAAGTTAATAAAACTGTTTTTGTTCTTTTCCCGCTTCATTCAATTTAAAGTAACGGGCATAGAATTTATTCAAGTTTACTTTACACGTACTTTTAATTATTCGAATAGTATAGTTGTCACTTAGATACCCTAAGTTGTTTTTTAAGCTAAAATCCGTAATATAATTTAGCCTATAGATGCAACGGATATAAAAGGTTAAAAATTTATTCCAAAACATTCATATATTTTATGAAAACATAAATAAGTGCAAAACATACCTAGTCCAGTATTTGAAACTTCCGCAGCACAATTTGACCACGCTTCATTAGGAGATGGCGAAGCAGTCTTGAAGCGACGAACTAAGAAAGATCGCGGCATAATTATTGCTAAGATATATCCAGAAATATTCAACAGATATGCCTACTTTTATAACAAATATAAGTTTATAACTCTGTTGTGTATGAGACGTCTATTCTTATAGCTATCTAAAGAACATATGACTCCTGGCAACAACTAACTTGATGTGATGAGTAAATGCAACAAGTGGTAAAACCTCTGAAGGCGCATGCGTGGAACCAGTTCCCTGTTACCACCGCCCGAAGCATTGGATAAATTATTAAGAATGTTTGGTATGCGAGTCCGACAAACCAATGAACAATTTATAGAAGTATATTTTATATATTAAACCCAACATGTTTCATATTAAAACATAACATTATATGCATTTATTCATTTTATAAAATTGAAGATACCTTAATGAGCTTGTTCACAACTTTAACACATTATTACGATATGTGATCAGCTGTATCTCAATCAACTGTTGATATCGAAGGCCTGTCGCCGCTGGGTTGTATTTCGACAAATTAGGATGTGGTAGACCTATATTGGTTCGATGTCTTTCAAGACCGTAGTGGAAGTGAAGGTGTTAAAAGTGCTTTAAGGTTTGTTGGTTCCGGAAACAAACTTTATGTACACTGGAGGATCACACACAAATTTACAATATACCAAAACATTTTCCATATTTGGAAATGTTCCCATTTTGTTTTAAAAATTAAAAAAAAACGACTGATAAAAATCAAACACAGCGAAAAATGTTGAATTAATAATAGGCCTGCTTTAACACTAGCCTAGTTCTTTAACTAAAGAAGCCATTCAACCTTTAGTCATTCTATCAAGTTAAAATACATTAAAATGCAACTAAAATAAAGATAAAATGCTGATGAAATTGGTACTCATAAGAGCCTCAATGAGGTTGTAAATTTATGAGTCAATTAGATAGTTCTATATAAGATTAATAAAATATAACTGTACGGAGCTTGTAAAAAGTACGGTATTAAGTGAAAAGAACTTGTTTACAGTTAAAACTCCCTAAAGTGACTGGTAAATAAAAACAAATTATAGTAAAAAAAATGTTATTGTTAAATGCTATAAAAGGAATTTAGCAATTAAAAATAGAGCTAAAAATTAGCTAGAAATCGTATGTCAATGAGAGTCTGGGCAGAGACAGGGTATTATATAATTAATAAAAATAAGTATAAAATTAATGATTATCAAGGATTCAAAACATTAAACAAAAACATTAAGGCTGGTATTCGCGAAAGTTAGTCCAGGACTAACTCTAGAACAGCACTAGTTGATCCTGGACTATCCATAAACCTGGTTCCTCGGCAGA
>JAOTQE010053837.1:0-11954 GCA_025631205.1 Nesometra sesokonis
AAGCTCTGCTTTCTGGGTATCGCCCCTCTTATTATAATGTAATTTTCTTTTTCAATATACTGTATATTATATATATATATAAGAGAAATAAATGTTTAATTGAATTGAATTGAATTGATAATCCATGGTAACTGCAGTACATAAGAACAATGATTTAATATTTTGATATACATATCCAAATGTTCTTACCTCATGAAGCATATGTTATCTTCAACACCCATGCATATTTAAGACCAGACAGTAGCTTGTCCGGTGTTATGACCGGAAAGGAGATTACCACTTGACCACTGGTATTAAGTGACCACTTGAGTAGTCCAGGATATCCTAGCAACTGGGCATGGAAGCCATTTTCTGGTTTAAGTGACCCCAAGGTAATGTTACCTGACTCTGGCCAGGTTAATGTTATGGCGTAGATGTTGTCGATTGTGCACGTATACCTGTAAAAAGTTGAACAACGATCATTTAATAAATTTTATCAAATATAGAGAAAATATTGAATATAGAGCTCAATATCGCTATGACTGTAGAGGGACTAATAAAATAAGATGTAGCAGGTAATTTTAAATCAGTATCAGTTCCATACATATGGAATCATCAGGTTTAAGAAGGCAAGATCTATAGGAGTACTTTTTAAAATATTTTATTTATTTTATTTATTCAAATTCAGAACATACAAAGTATATGCTTAGTAGAAATTTCCACATCATTTAAAAAGACCATCGAAGAAACAGTCAAACTAATCTCAACATGCTGTCATAAAAATAAACACCTACTCAAAAACTGCTAATAGAGAATTCAGTAAATTCACATGAAAGTTATGCAATCTCAAAATGTTTTCTAATAACTAGAGGGCACACTGAGAGTGCATATTTCCACCAACATAATTTTCTGGTATATAAATGTTCCCATTTAAATAAATGTAAAACTATTGGCTTTAACCTTTAACAATTCAATCACTTATTACACATCTTAACATAATAATGAATTCCTTCAAGATTCATTACTCTAACGATTAATATTGTGCTCAGGTAGTTGTTTCCAAACAGACAAACAAACGGGCAAAAACATAATCTTCATCCAAATTTGTTTTCTGAGGTAATAAATAAAAATGTATATTTTTACCATACGCCCGGTGTGACTGTATCGTTCTGAACCTTCCATGGCTTGGTTCCATATATGGCCTGACCATTCAACTTCATCCAATCACCTAGTTCTCGCAAACGCTCTTCGAATACTGGTAAGATGCGTCCATCTGCAGTTGGTCCTACATTTAGCAATAAGTTACCACCACAACTGCAAAAATGATTTAATAATATAGATAAAGGCAATTTATTGGGGATTAAGGCAGAGTATAAAATGGAAAAAAAATTCCATGACGATGCATTTTCTTCAGATAAAAAGTGCTACCACAAGGTTAGTTGCTATCGTTTAAGGCAGTGCTGTCACCAGCTTTTTTCAATTTAGAGGTACCTTTTGGAAAAACCAAAGACAAAACTTACCAACTCCAATATCCAATAGTGGTGCTGGTGACTGAGATATTGGGCAGATCCAGGATCACGCAAATGGTGGGGGGGGGGGGGCATTTCCAAAATCTGAGTGCCCATGGTTTGGTTGTTAGATAAGTAACAATGGTGGTGCCAGCTGGGAGGCAGGGGGCTAGGGCCTCCTGTCGGGGAAGGCTGCCCACCCCCACCCCATCTGGGAAAATTGAACATTTTCGCCGGGGAAAAGCAAAATAAAAATATTGTATAACTGACCCTAAAAATAAACATACAAATGGGTCAAAAACGGGGAAGTAACATTTTTTTTTTCGCTTGTAAAAACCAAATCGGTAACCACGCCCACCTGGATCTTCCTCGTCGGCCCCCTCTCGGCGACCATGCTCCCCCAAGTCAGGCCAATCCTGGCACAACCACTGACAAGCAAAAAATGAGGGAATTTGGAGTACAGTTCTTTTTAGTGGTCCATCATAACTCTCACTCTTAAAAATTCACCCCAAAAGAGTGAATATTTACTCCTTTACAGTGCAGTAAGATAGTATGTACCGGTATGCGCTGTTTTCTTATCATCTCCTCTGCTGAAAGAGTTAGTGTATTGTACATGCTGTCATTGTAGGGGCGGATCCAGGATCCACCGAAAGGTGGGGGGGGACTTCCAGATCCGAGTGGGCGTGGATGCCCGTTTTATTCTGACCAGCAAAAAAAAAGGTCACTTCCCCATTTTGGTGCCCTGGTACTCTATTTTACGCATATTTTGGGTTTTTTTATGTTTAACTTTTGACTTGCCGTACCTACCTACCTACTTGTATCTGGTTGATTTTTTTTAACTACTGTATGCAGTGCCACCAATGACCAAAATCAGCTACGCTATTAATCTGTACAAGCGACTTGTAAAATACTTCTCCAGGATACCAGGATGATATAATATTTGGTAAGTGGGCGGACTGAAATAAATGTTTCTAGTAGAATCGACCAACCAAAATGCTTCCTTTCCGAATGAATGAGATAAGCTCAACCACAACCACAATCTCAGGATTGTAATTGTGTTCACTTCAAATAAAAAAACTCAGTTCTTATTTCTTGTGCAACTGCAATTGTCCATCATTTGCCTAGGGTAAACCCAAGCATAGAAACTGGGTAGACCCAATTCGGAATGCTAAACTTTGATTAGCATGTGTGATGCAATGTTATCACATGAATTTCGAATTCAATCAAGCATATAATTTAGCACCCATATTTTGGGTGCGAATGGTCACGCATGAATTACTTTAACAGGCCTTACGACTTAATTAAAATACTAGTGAGTAAGGGACGTCAATGGTGCCTAAAAAACAATCAAGCAATAGAAGTGACTAACCCAACACTAAGGCCTGTGAGATAGGCTGTATAACTTACCTCACAGTCTCAACCAGTTCAGTAATTATCTCGTGAGTTGTTAAGTAATCTGAAAGTTGACTGTTGCGGCGATAGCCCCAAGACTTCTTGTCGATTGTCATACAATTTTCCCATTTATGCTTTATCAGTTTACCTGCAATTTTAATAGCAAAACAAATTGTTTCCAATAAAAATCTAATAAAACCTCCAGCCCTAAGATCACATTTACTTGGCCGGAAAAACAATTTAAAATTGAGTTGAACAACACCATATTTTATAAATTTGGGTCAGTCTAGCACACCCATTGTTCGACATGTTCTCTAAGTTGATTTTTTTTTTAAAGTCCTATTCTAAATTTGGGATAAATGTGTTTGTTTAATTTGAATCTCCATTAAGTGAAAACAACATGACAAAAAAGACATACAGTTAAAAAGATGTGGTATGAAATAGATTTGGGATGGCTGAATAGGTCCTAAATAAAAAAATTTGGTTTCATTAAGGTCACTATATTCATTTCCCACAATTTTTAGGATAATTTTATTTAGTGTAAGTTAATTTTCTGGTTTGTACAACACAGAAATTTGATTTTATGCTGGTCCAGACACGTATAATACCCCCGATTTTAAAGTCCCAGTTTACCACCCCTCCCACTAACATCCCCCTGTCAACTTTTTTTTGTAAAAGGCCATTTAATTCAAAGTTACAATTGCATTAACTCATTACCTGGATTATATCGGTCTTGACAAGTGTAATAGCCACCATGCTTGCATAGTGCATCACTACCCCATCGGTCATTGGTCACTACAGTGTCCTGCACTGGACTGCAAAAAAAAAAATACAGTGAAGATTTTCCTGTTTTTATTACAGCTGCATTGGAATTTAATTTTTGTCACAACTAATTCAACGTATTATGATCACTATGGTAATTATGAATAGTACAAAAATATTGACTGGGTTGAGGGGCATGGTTCAAATTATGACCCAAGGTAATATGAAGACTGTACTATGCCCGAAGATGAAATTGAGGGGCATAGTACAATCTCTAGCTCTCCAGGGGGCTATAGTTTAACCATGACCCAAAAATACCCAGTCCATATTTGTTTCATATACTGATTTGACATATTTCATTATCATCATCATAAGTAGTATACAAATACTGACTGGGTTGAGGGGCATAGATCAAATTATAGCCCTGGTTATCTAGACCCCGTTTACAGTGCAGAGTCAGGTCGAGCCTGGGCCGAGCCCGGCCTTACTTGCGGTACTCGGCCTCCAAAATTGTGCGTTTACAGTGTTGGGCTCGGTCCGGCCTAAAAGTCTAAACCTTTCAATATTTGACACCGTTTACAGTGCAGATCCCGGCCGTAGGGTCACAATGGCGATTATTTAAAGGCGCACGGGGTCAAAGTGCGGAGGTACGGTGCTGGCACGACATAGGCTTTTTGCAATAATTCACCAGTATACATTTAATATTAACAGTCTGTATAAACGGCGAACACCACATTTACCTGTAACAGGTTCATCTATTTCTACGGACAGGAAATCAAGAATATTGAAGATGATGCCTCGAGTGGTTTTAGGAAGGACCGCCACTCAAGTCAAGAACACAATGAAGAAGTCAAGGAGAATTTTCGACAAAATATTGAATTTGGTACCGTATTTGGCCCAGCTTGCGTTCACAGTGAGAAAAGGCCGGGGTGGGCCCGGGCCGAGACTACCCCCAGAAGTAGTCCAAATGCGCGGCTGTTTTTGGCACCGCAATTGGCTAACCGCTATTGGCCTTTTGAGCGTTTACAGTGACAATTGGGAAAGGCTCGGCCCGGCCTCACCTGTCACTGTAAACGGGGTCCTAGAGACTGTACTATGAGACAAAGTTGAGGAATATAGTAGTCTCCAGATCACTAGGGGCTATAGTTTAAAACATAACCTGATAAAAGCCAGTGCACATTTGTTTCATATATCAATATTTGAAACATTAAAGTGATTTGAAATATTTCATATCAACACTATGAATTGTATACAAATATTGACTGTGTTGAGGGCAATTGTTCAAATTATTATTTTAAGACCAATCTCATAACCCACTTATATAACATCTCACATGTGAAGCGCCTTTGATTTTTACTTCGGTTAAATGAATTGGCGCTATATAAATTACTAATTTTTATTATTATTAACTACATATGAGGCATGACACAGAAAAACCACCATGTTGTAGGAAAATTTAAAAATTGAGTTATTAATAGAACCATATTACACTTTTCGCAAGGTTTAAAATGAGGGATCAATTATCAAAATCGGACATCTAAAACTAAAGTTATTGGACAAAGTATACACCAATTTCCTTTGTATCTGTTAATAAAAGCGCACACGCGCCAGTAAGATAAAATTTCTAAATCGTATGTCAGTGGGTGCGTCATGTCCACAAATGGTGCGTCATAAGTTTATTCCATATGAGCGTCAATTTGCTAAAAATGGTGCGTCACTTTTCACGATGGTATGTGCGTCATGTTACCTAAATGTATGACGCTCTTAGGGACATTGACACACCATTCCCGGGGTTCAATAGGTGCGTCTTACAAATGACAGCTGCATTATATCTCCATAACTTCCTTTGCAACAACTTCGTGGTTTTAACATGGCTTGCCTAATATTTGGTTTTTCAACTACTAAACCCATTTTGTGGTGAGAGCTTATCCAGTGGAAAGACAGAAAGACAGAGTGAGAGTAAATTTATGTGTAGTACCTGTCATTGTACAGCCAGGCTAGGAACCCAGTGCTATTCCAGTAGGATGAGCTCGCTTGCCAGTCACCATCAGACCATAAAACATCTGGTAAATAATTATTTATTATTTCATATAATTCTGGCATGGCAACTTTCTGTAAAATAAAAATTGCTTATATTATACAATAAAATAAATAAAATAAATGATTTTTTTTGAATTTAACTTCATAGAGTATCATCTGTAATAATTTAAAATTCCACAAACACCCAAGGACAAACATGTAAATGTTGTCTTGTGAGGTCTTAGAAATTACCACACAGCCCAAGGAGCAAGCATCACTGAAATGGTAGCAGTGAGAATCTTTGCACCATGAATTGATTTCCTTAAACTTTGTAGCTGAGACAGACTTGGTGAAGGTTCAATGTCAGCTTAAAAAAAGATGAAATGTCCAATGGTATTTAGTTGTTGAAAATTCAAACTACAATAATTTAGATTTTATAATAGTGTCAGAATACAATGATAGATTTACAACAGTTACAGTACAAAAGAAATAAAATAATACAGTAAGCAATATATTGTACTTTTAATAACAAGATAATCAAAACCAATCGAAAGTATGTATTAATTTGAATATCTCATAGGGACTATGTCAAAATTTTTCTACTTCAATTACTGCAGTAATTTACAGTATTGCTATTAAGTCTACTGCAGTTACTGTAGTAATCTATTGCTATTAAGGCTACTGCAGTTACTGCAGTAATTTATTGCTATTAAGTCTACTGCAGTTACTGCAGTAATCTATTGCTATTAAGTCTACTGCAGTTACTGCAGTAATCTATTGCTATCAAGTCTACAGCAGTTACTGCAGTAATCTATTACTATTAAGTCTACTGCAGTTACTGCAGTAATCTATTACTATTAAGTCTACTACAGTTACTACAGTAATCTATTGCTATTAATTCTACTGTAATTACTACAGTAATCTATTGCTATTAATTCTACTGCAGTTACTACAGTAATCTATTGCTATTAATTCTACTGTAATTACTGCAGTAATTTATTGCTATTAAGTCTACTGCAGTTACTGCAGTAATACAATGCTATTATGTTTTCTTTGTTGACTACATTGACACACAAGGTCTCATCTTGACATGTTGTATTCAGTAATTCTCCTTCAGCAACAAATACAGTTGAAACTCCCGTAAGTGGACAGCCTGGGGTTCGGGAAAAGTGTCCACTTACGGGAGGTAAGTAATATTTTATACAGAAATTTGTTCGTTGTACAGAAAAATCCCTAAATTTTCTGGGATGTCCGCTTATGGGAGGTAAATTTACATACAAAAAAATCGAAATTTTAAAACCAAAAAGGTGTCCACGTCCGATTATGTGAGGTGTCCGCTTACGAGGGGTACCAAATGTACTAATTAGATAGGAAGAACGAATTAGTGTCCGTTATGGGAGGTGTCCGCTTACAAGAGGTATCCAGACAGGGAGATTTTACTGTAATACTGCTGTTACTGATTTACTGCAGTAACGACAGCAGGATAATTTTGACATGGTCTCTTAAAATTTATTAGATTTTACAAACCTCAACATATTCATTTGTTTTAAACTTGTTTTTCTGATCTTGGATATACAACGGGTGAAACCATTCAAACAATGAATGGTAGAGTCCAAATATCAAACTGGTATTTTGACGGATAGAAGCTGCTAATTCACCTGAGGATTAAATAAGGATTCAAAATGATAAATACAATGAGATAATCATTCTCAAATATAACAGATTTATAAGCTCTAGTCAAAAGTTTATGGGTGTTGCTTTGTAAATAAAAAGGTGGTAGAAATTAACTATAGGTGGAGGAATTCAGTAACTGTGAAAAGTTTAGGCCTATAAATTCTCAGATTTTAGCCAGCACATCATTATAGTTGGGTTTTGCACCGGCCGCCAGCTTAAGTTGACATGTCATGTTATAAGTATATAAATCTCATGTGACAGACGGAAAAAAAGCACTTGAATATTTTTAAAACAATATTATTTTAGTTTAGTCCTAAAAAAGACTATAACCTGCGCATGAGTTTAATACAGTATCTGGTTTTATGTTATACCAACCACGACTCTGACTTTCAAAATTTTGTATTCAGAGTCTATTAAGAAAAGTAAAAGTATGCCTTTTACAAGCTATCAATGGCTTGTAGAGTTGGTGTTTCCCCCAGTTTAAGTAGAATCAAGTGCACAGATGATAGTGTGATTCTTCTCCCAGATGACGCACTAGTCCATCACAGGTTACCTCCCAGCTATTTTCCGATACCCTTTGTACAATTGATTAGACTAAAACAATAGGGATAATGTGCCTGTCCAAATACAATCATCCGTCAAGGTGAAGTCAGACTTTGGGAAACATCAAGCACTTTTCTATTTGCAAGTACACATAACATGTAGCAGAGCCAAGCCAAAGGATGCATAATGGATAGAAACAAGAAAATGGTCAATTTTTTAAACATTTTGTTTATCTCGCTATTAAGGCCCCATAAAAATAATTATTAGGTTATCACCCTACTACAGCATAAAAACTGATAAGGGCGGGAGGTTTTTTTTTTCTGACCCTCCAATGTTGTAGTGATCTCGCATCGCAAATACGACGCAGCAGCCTGCAGCTAATATTTGTCCGTATAGGCCTATTCATGGTTGTGTACATCGTTGTGAGCTTAAGAATCGATATTTTTAATTTATTTTAAGAAAATCCAAAGTATTTCAAGTGAGTACAACAGAAAAAACAATCGTTTGATTAATAAAAAAAAAAAAAATTGGGATTTCCCCAAACGTGATGCGCGCGGGGGTGACAAACTAATAATTTTTTTTTGGCCTAACATACAGATCAAACATTCAACTTTTATACTACATTAACAATTTTTAGGTATGTGATCAAAAAATATTCAAAAAATGAAAAAATGACCCTAATTTGTATACTGATAAGCAATTTTCAAAGGCAGTTTTCTCAAAATTTACATTCAAATATTTGAAATTTGATTGTTCATACCTTCAATTTTCATTTTTTCTACTTATGCCTCCTTTTGCTTGGATCTGCCACAAATTGAGGCTAGTCATGGAAAACCACCAAATGTCGCACAGGAAGTTATTGAGAAATAAGCAAATAAACAAGAGCGACCGATCACCAGTTCCGCACTTCCAAAGCAATTTCGGGATGTAAATGCATTTTCAATTACTGATTACTATAGCACTCATCGCATGATTTTACGTTTTAAGGTAGTAAATTTGCAGAAAAAAATGTTTGATACAAAATTTTTAATAAATTTAATGTTCCCCCGAACAAAAATACAATAGCCACGGCCTACCGTGGTGGGATTCGATCCCACCTTCGCTTTTGTAGAACGGTCAGTTAAACAATGTCTTAACAACCGAGCTACTCATATGCTTGTTGAAATTAGCCGTATTTTACACTACTTGACGAAATGGGTTTTTGGTGTTGTGGGTGTAGGGGACATTTGTTGAGAATGGGTTTTAATTTATGCGTAAAAAATTTCAAGCATGTCTGTTCAAAACTGGCGACGCTGGACGCTTTTAAAGTTATGGTCGCAACAACTACAACAACACCAACAACAACAACAACATAAGTGAGAACCTAAGGTCCGCTTCGAGCGGACCTAACAACAGGAAATATAAACAAATACAAAGGGAATTTCTGTATATTTTGTCCAATAACTTCAGTTATAGATGTCCGATATTGATGATTGACCCCTCATGTTAAAGTTGCAAAAAGTATAATATGGTTTCACATATCTCAATTTTCAATACAACTTGGTGGTTTTACCGTGTCATGCCTCATTTCCCTTTTTGTTATTCTTGATGATAAATTCTTTTACCAACTAAATCCCTGTGTGGTCCAGTGTCCATTGCATTCCAATTCCATGAATATTTTGACGGCCAATTTGTAAAACCTTCATGATGTTTGCTGGTAAGAACCACATACCTGGACAAAAATAGAAAAAAAAAATGTAGTTCAGTCAATTTTCTTTAACCATGCAGGCCCTGATCAATACATGGTTGTTCTTCGCTGGAGCCGTGCACATTCTAAAATACAACAGGGGCGTTCACACATGCAAAAAATATCGAAATTTGAAATTCCATTTTTGTTGTTAAGGATCGCGATTTAAAAATTGTTTTTATTTTGTGAGTGTTCATACACACGAAACATATCATGAGCAACAGATTCACATACTGTACACACAGCGCTCGGTGAATTATCGCAATAATTCTGAACAATCGCAAGAACTGCGAATTGGATCGTGAGAGTTCTTGAAATTTTTTTCACAAAAACAAAAAAAATAATTTTTCGATCGCATTTCAAAAATCTTATTGCATGTGTGAACGCCCTTATTAATATACAATACAATAAATACAATATGATGTAAAAGGTACCGAAATATTTTACAGCACTAAAAATTGTTTTAAGTCGATCCAACAATAAGACAAAGAAAGTTGCGCACAGTATAAATTAAAGAAAGTTATTCTTTAGTTACATTCTACATTCTTTCAAGCATGTGTAAAATACAGTTACATTTAAAATGATCTATGCCTTGGCTAGCTGCAGTAGCTGGTATCGTGCACTGTACACCATCACTTTTATTTATCCAACACAACCGGGCTTCAACCGCCTACATGTACAGTACTGTACAAGGCGATTGAAGATTAGAGTGGGGCTACTGATCCAAAACTATACAAGCAAGATCAGCAAAATGAAATTATTCTGCATCATGCTATTTTTTTATAGTATTTATAACATCAACTGCTATGTAAATTTCATTTCTGCGGCGATAATCGCAGAGCGTAGTAGCCTGAGGCATGTACGCTCTGATTTGTGTAGCCTGGTATTAGTCGCAATTTGTGTAATTCAATATTTAACAATAATATATTGTATACAGTTTTAACAGTGAAGTAATAATTTACAAGTGTATTTACATTAAAACAAAATTTTATTTCAAATCGCAAGAACTGCGAATTGGACGACGATCACTTGAGTTCTTGAATTTTTCTTTCACACACACACAAAAAAAAATCGATTTTTAAATTTCAGTTTTTTTCTCAAGTATGAACGCTCCAGTAATAGCCTAAGGCTAGTCTGAATGGGGTATAAGGTTTTGAAGGGCATTCAAATGTTCTGTTTTTAAACACACTGAGACGTGGATCATTAAAATCTGTACAAAGAATAACTTACCTGGCACCAGAGGCTTGAAATATTTCAGCCCATTCAGCGGGATTAAAAAATTCTGCTTTGAACATTGGAGCAAAATCTGGGTAAGTGAACCCTGGAGGGTAATTCTTCTTCATAAAATTCACAAATTCTGGAATTTGTAATCCTTGCCAATCCCACCAAAACCACTCACTTCCAAAGCTAGGCACTGAAAATACTCCCCAGTGAATAAAGATTCCAAGTTTTGCTTCATCGTACCACTGCGGAAGCGGCCTGGAATCTAGGGAATCCCACGTCGGTTTATAATTTGCCAGGCCTAAAGCAACTGGCGCTATAGAACATAAAATAACAATATTGCACCATAAGATCTGCATTTTTCCTAAACTTTGGGTATCTTAAAACAATAATAAAAAATCAAAGTGAATTAAAATATCTGGGAAACCCCCCAAAATCAAGAGTTTATTGGACAGATTGTCAAAACCCACGTACAATACGTGGCCCTGCTGATCATGATCACATGACCGAAATAACAGTTCCCTCACGTGACCGGCTATTGCTCCGCCTACAACTTGTGAAATCAAAACCAAGAGAGACGAAGATGTTTTTATCTATAAATAATAAAATAGCCCGGGGGTGGAATTAAATGATGAATGAAATTCCGAATCTGTGAGGCGTCCAAAATAGCATCATGCGTGAGAGTTGCAACGTATGTTATGTGCCCTCAATTTACATCTAAAATCATAAACATATTTATACTGTATATAAACTTTGAACATTTGACATGTTGTTTATGTGTTCAAATTAGCCAGTACAGTTACTAGGCCTATATGGATTATTGACAATATCCTAAACGAAGTAGTAGTAAATAAATGAGGCAATCAGTTCGAACAAAACATATAAAAATACCAGAACTCATCTTTACAAACCCTCGATTAACATACTCCTTACTCTCATGCATTATGCGTCAGTCTCACGCATTTGAGCTTATTTTGGACGTCTCACGCGAGTAATTTTTCTCACGCACTAGCAGAATTCTCACAGACAGGATTCAAATAGCTTTTCCTCACGCATTAGACAATATGAGCAAAATATGGTAAAAACCAGGCGCGGAATTAGGTGGGGGAGGGGTGCAAGCGGGCGCCGCC
>JAOTQE010053837.1:11964-19464 GCA_025631205.1 Nesometra sesokonis
TCCCATCTATGGAGAATATCATATCTCAACCGTTTCACGCTACAAAAATTGGAAATACCACCTTATATTAGGTGCACCGGGTCAAAAGTCAACCATAAAAGCCAAAAATACCGTCAAAATAGGGGTACTAGGGCACCAAATTGGGGAAATGACCTTTTTTTTTTTGCTCTTTAGGATTAAATTTTGGCATGATTGGCGGATCCAGGATCCACCCCTGAAACGGCCCCCAAAACAGTGATAACTCAAATAAGAAGATAACGTCTTTTTTGGCTTGTTGTCTCACGCATTGACGGCAAGTCAAGTTGTCTGGTCCCTCACATGTAAAATCGAGGTTCTACTGCACATGAAATCGATCATTTGTATTAATTTCGCCGCTGACGGATTAAACAACGAAGAGGATGGCATAGGCCTATATGTATAATTATGGGCAGCCATTAGGATTAATATAATAAACAAAACTTGTCACTACTTTCATTCCACTGTCATCATCAGGGGGTGGATGCAGACTTTTGGAAAGGGGAGGGGGCGGAAGGGGGCCGGTACAGAGTCAAAGTCCTAGCAGGGAACAGCTGTTCCCTGGTTCTAGGGAGGTCCGGGGGCATGCTCACCCGGGAAATTTTGTACTTTAGATGTCTTTAAATGGCTTAAGGAATCAATTCTAGCTAAATATTTTCGTTATACAGACAATATAAATAATATTGATATATTTTTCTTTCCGAAAGCCCCCCCCCCCCTTTAAATTCGCCCCTGATGATTAATAACAAGTGATACCGTAGAACTCTATGAAAAATGCAGATTCATTTTTTAGGAACAATTTTAGGACAGACATCGCATGCACAACACTGGAGAAATTCGTAAAAATATTGGACCAATACACTTAGAAACCGCCCATTCGAGTCCCCAATATACCAAACGCCATAAAAACACACGCAAAACACGGTAGATAAGGGTTTTTTTGGGGTTTTTTTTTGCGTGTCTAATTGAAAACCGGAAACACTCCCACCTGAAGCTTGCACTACCTGTGGGGGTGCCCTCCCTGCCGGGGGCGTTGCCTTCCCTCGGAAATTCCTGGCGCCGTTACTGGTATTGAGACTTATTTTGGATGTCTCGCGCATAGATAGTTTTTCTCATGCATAGCATGGGCGTCGATTTGTGGGGGACGGGGGACACGCCCCCCACTTTTCAATGTGGGGGGATGATATCAATTTTTGGTAAATGTATGATGTAGTTTTCAATAAAAATATTGTATAATTGAACCCCATAAATAGGAAAATAGACACACAAATGGAGAAAAACCTTTTTTTTCCTCGTCGAAATCAAACCGGGAACCACGCCCACCCGGTACCCGGCGGACCCTCCACGTTGGCGCCACCACTTCAACTTCTTGTTTTTGTTCCCCCCCCCCCCCACTTTTCAATTCAAATCTACGCTGTTGATGCATAGCATTCATGTAAATAGTTTTTCTCAGGAGGCAATAAAGCAAAATCAAAATACGGTAAAACCGTTCCCCACTGCCGTTCCCAACGGACTGGTAATACCGATGAAGACGGCAAAAAATTGGGCAAATGACCTTTTACAGTTCTTGTGAATCGGAGAAAACGTGGCCCAGCACCAACGGCGGTGAAAATTTGGCAGGTATAAATTAGTGTAAAAATTACCACTTTTCTGTGCCGTCTAGGGTATGATTGACAATACTTCAGATACCTTATATTTTAAATTTTTATTTTTTTTTATGACATTTACATACAAAGTTACACAATGCGGCATGCCAAAAACAATGACTATAATTGTACAAGTTTAGCTATCATGAGTTCATCAGATAGAGGGGACCATGTCAAAATGATTCTACTGTAGTAATCTATTACTAAGTTTACTGCACTTACTGCATTAATGATTTCTTTGATGGCTGCATTGACGCACAAGATCTCATCTCGACATGTTAGTTTTCAGTAATTCTCTTTCAGCTAATGAATACTGTTGTAACCGAATTACAGTAACTCCAGCAGTATAATTTTGACATGGTTCTTAATTTAATCTATAGTTTCTTAAATCAAATACAATACCCCACCCCGACCCCAATCAAATACTCGGCTATAATTACTGTAAGATTTAACCATTTTATTTTGGATTTCTGGGTCGATGGGCCATCCTAATCACAATGATATAAGATTTTGTTTTGCCCAACTCCAACGTGTAAATGTACCGTTGAGAATACTTGCGAACACAATCGCAAGTTGTTCTCTGGTGGGATTCAAACCCACAATCTCTAGGTATCTAGCCTGGCATCTGTACCACTAGACCACTGAGCTTGCCCTTTAGTGACTAGGGATAGAATTCGAGCAAAATAAGCAGCGGGTACCAGGGACGAATTTAAGGGGGTCGGGCCGCCACCCCCGCCCTCTTTCGGAAAGTAAAATAAATCAATATTACTAACATTGTCTATAAAGCTTAAATATTCAGCAATCACATGACAAGATTTTAACCCTTAACACGCCTCTGAGGTCATTTCCGGACATCTAAAGATCAAAATTTCTCGGAGGTGCATGCCCCCGAACCCCTAAAACTTTGACGCTCTACCGGCCCCTTTTCGGCCCCATTTTCCGCATCCGCCCCTGGGTACTGCAATGCTAGTAAACAAAAACATAACTGCACACACTGATACACCAATGATAAACCCTAAACAAAAAATTTTTTGCGGTGCCCAAGCAGGCCAAATTTTGTAAATTTGAATCAGTCAGTCGGGATTTTTTTTTTAGTATGCCCATTTTATTATACTATATTATATTTTTTTAAATAATTTTTATGCATTTCTTATACTTTCCTAGAGAACTTTATGTATTTCTCAGTTGTCTGGATAATTTTATGTACTTAGGCAAAAAATTAAAAATTAAAAAAATCGCCAAAACAGATTTTTCAGGATGTTGGGCAGATCAAGCTTGGCCAACACAATTATTTTTTTAGACCAATCCTTGGTCCTACTAAACACCACCAGTAACACCGATAACCACCGGAGAACCACATGAGACAACCAATACAATACAAAAGCTCACCACCAGAGGGCATTTACCTACATCAATTTGCTTAAGAATAACAAAGTAGACATTTCAATGCGTAAATTCTTTGAGAATTTAACATCTAGCTGCATTTTGAAATATATGCCACTTGACTAATAATAAAATTTATAAGGCGCTAATTCCAGATAAAAATAATCAAAAGCGCATTTGTATATTCAAGAGATTGTTTTAATAATTAAAAAATGTTTTTAGATTAGACTTTTAAAAATATGATGTATTATATATATAATATTTAAAAATATTTCAATGTTTGCAGACTGCTTTAAGGATAAAGGTAGTTTGTTAAACATGGACGATGCAGCAAAGGAGGAGAAAGTTCTATTACCATAGGGGTTTGTTTTGTAATTAGGAACAGAAAGTAGCTTTTCAGAACGAAGGCGTCGGATGGGGTGTATAAACTTTTGTTTGTAAATTAATCCTTTTGATGCGGAAAGCCTCTAGACTGTTATTTTATTATAGCATTTAGGTTATTCTGCCTCACTGAATTACTTTTGTACTATGTTTTATGCCTCTTCTAAAGGCGAAATAAATGATATGATAATGATATAAATCATCTAAACATTTCAACAATGTCTCAAATCATTTAAGCTTTGGCATGAATATTTTGTTATTCCTAAGCAAATTGAAGTAGGTAAATATTCCCCGGTGGTCAGATTAGGGTAATATTTTTTTATTGTATTGGGCTCTTGTGTCCTCTGGTGGTTTTTCGGTGGTTGCCAGTGGTGTTTAGTAGGACCGCTAGTCCCCATTAAACCCGAAGACCTGTTTCAAATAGGGTCATTCTGGTGCTTACTGGACAGTACACCAATTTACTGGTCTCCATATTCTAAAGGGAATACTGTGTTCCTGTAATTATGTAACTATTCCAAGCAATGAGATACATACACTTAATAGCAATAGATTACTGCAGTAACTGCAGTAGGATTATTTTGACATTGTCCCTAACATTTGTATCTTATATTGATTTGGCACTATACAGTCTTGATTCTGTTTGGTTAATTAGAGATTATACATTTTTTTAAAGAAATTGAAATCAAGAAAAAAATGACAAAAAGATATAATTTACTTTAAATTATTTTACACCCAATGTATAATAACTACCATAATGCTTGTTTTTAGTATGTTTTTCTTTTTAATTTTCATTATTGTAATTTTAGGCAGAACAGAACACTTAAAATAATTTTAAGTGCAAAGAAAATTTGCTTCAAGTGTATAATATATTACTTTTATTTAAACCATATTTTAGTGGGTAGTTGTTATGGTAACTTACATCAAAACTTTAATCCACTTAAAAGAGCTTGGTAGTGTCATAAAAATAGGATAATCAAGTCATGAGGTTTCGCAACTTGACGAAATACGAAAATGAAAACGGATACGTCATACATTCTTGTAACATTTGGATAGAACACCTTAAATATCTGTCACAGTTGGTCAGTATTTTACGACGATCATCACCAATTCATAGGTAGAAAATTTGATACCTTTTTTAACACACTTAGGAACTTTCAAAAATTGGAGTGTGACGTATCCGTTTTCGTATTTCGTAAGTTTACGAAACCTCGCTATTAGTGAGGTTTCGCAACTTGACGAAATACGAAAATGAAAACGGATACGTCATAAATTCTTGTCACGTTTGAATTAAACACCTTGAATATTTTTCACAGTTGGTCAGTATTTTACGACAAACATCAACAATTCGTAGGTAGAAAATCTGATATATTTTTCAATACATTTGACAACTTTTAAAATGGAAGTGTGACTGTATCCGTTTTCGTAATCATACAGTAGTAAGGTTTTGCAAATTTACAAAATACGAAAACGGGGGGGGGGGGGGGAAGGGGGGCCATAGTATAGTTTAAATTAAACCCGCCTTACATCCGCACAACTACCCCATTGTACAGCTGGGTAGGCTAAAGTACTAAAGCACAGTGAGTATAGAGTTCTTTACACCAGGGTTCATACACCTTAAAACAAGTAAAACCTCTACTAAATTTCAATATCATAAAATTCCCAGGACATTCAAGGACAATTAGTATATTCCAGGAGTTTCCAGTACTGGAAAATGCATGTTTGTTATTCAAGGACGCGTATGAATCCTGTTACAAAGTACGGAAAGCAACTGCAGTGGTGGATCCAGGGTGTCTCATTTTGTGTCACCGAATAATAGGCTTATAGTTACTGGCACCATTCAAAGTAAAATTATGGATCTGCCATTAAACTGACAACCTTGAATCTCTTCATTGGGAGAGCATCCACTGCACGAATCACTACCAAGTGGATGGCGAGCACACATAGATACTACTAGGCTGTTTCAAGTTTAACATGGATCAAACTTGTCTAAGTCGATTTCAAAGTTCCATCCTAAACATCTTTGTTTACAGAAGTGATTTAAACCGAGTTATTTGTTCACTTATGCCTTTGATAAATTTTAAATTAGCATATTATATATGTCTTTTGTTTTCGTTTTGATTTATTCGGTGTTGTAGAACACCAAGGATAACCCACGAAAGTCCGAAGTGGGTTTCCATTGGGATCCTTCAGGTGGTGATTGGGCAGTACACCAGGAGACAATCCCCTACTCTTTTTCGAAATGTGCACTGCGATCTTTAACATGCACATGAGTCATGTTGTACACAGGACCAATGGCTTGACGTCTCATCCGAAAGATGGTGCGCTAGTAACTTGTATTTCGACCCGGAAGCTGAAACAAAAGGAGAGTGGCTTGGTGTTGGTGTTGAATCGAACCATCGACCGGTTCAGCGCACAGCACAGTGATTTCCACCAGTTAAACCTACTGAGCTAAATGGCACTCATCGTCTATTATTATTCTATTATTATCATCATTGTCATTATTAATAACAAAATGGACTTAGCTATTTTTATTAATGAAAATCATCTATTTGGCATGAACAATAAATTGGACTTATAGGCAAATTCAACATAGGCAAGTTTGACTTAAGACTACGCTATTTCATAAGGTTTTAAGTATAAATATGAAATTACATAAGATATTAAATACACATCGCTCAGATCCACCTTCAGTTTTGTAATCCATAAATAAGCAACTTTAAATTTGCCTACTTTATTTTCTCCCGACAGATATTAAATTTTGTAATTCAGAGATATTTACAAGATTTTTTTTTCCGACCACAAAATATATTTAATTTTGTATAAATTTCATACTTATAATATTTTGTCTACTTTTAAGCTTTTTTATAGAGAAATGTTAGATTTAATCTAGGTTTAATATTATTATAAACCAAGTTACAATTTGACCCATACATTATTCCCAGAGAAACTAAACCACTAGATTAGTAGACTAGCCTCAGCATTATGTATGTGTGAAAGATTAAAAAAAATCCACACTAAACCCTTTGAAACATGGTAGATAATGGTAGTTATAAGGTAGATATAGGTAGTTAACAAGGTTAACCCTTAAAAACCTACCATACACCAGCCTTGCTATCTATCTACCACATTACTATCATCCCATTATAACCAAATAACAAGTCGGCTACCCTCTTCAGGGAGGCTACCATGAATATGGTCAGCAACGCCCTACAAGTACATAAGAAAATTCAGCCATTAATAGACCTTTAGACTAGTTAAAACTGACATCATAACAATCAATTACCAATAACATCACCAAATATACTACTTAGTTACTAGGTATTTCTCTGTGGTGCTAGGTAGATCTTCCTATTAATTTAACGTGGTAGATCCACCAAGTTGGAGGGTGTTATTTTTTTTTCAAAGGGAAATCAGACTGCTGCATGAGGTGGTCTAATTTTAACCTTTCATACAGACCCAATGCTGGGACTGACCCACCAATCTAGTAGGTTAGTTTGTGTGAAAAGAGCTTTGACATGTACATTAATAACATCTTGTTTATCAAGCTAATACTTTTAATTACTGTTTTAAACAAGAAACCCAATTTATATCTATCGTCAGGTTTCCATAGAAAAAAAAATTATCCGATAAATTATCGCAATAAAAATTATCCAATAAAAGTGCTAGAGACATTGGTGTTTAACCTATTCTAACGTAAAAATGTAAATTACCTGATAATTATCTAATGCTATTCTGATAATTATCCAATAACTGACCTAAATGCAATAATGTTTTACCTTTGACTTGGGGTCAGCATTAATCTTGCTTTTATGAAGATTTTACCACGACGAAAAGGGAAATCTCCAGAGATTCATCGGAAGTCAAATGGAAGAAACCAACCCTTATGGTCTACACAGAGTTTGTACAGTTGTATTTTTAAAGTTATCTGATTTGGAATATATTTTATCGGATAATCCAAAATTGCTGCGGAAACACGACCACTAAATGAATTAATTATACATTACACAGTGGTATACACATGCTATATAATATTATATATAATATAATATTATACATGTTTATCATACTTCCCATT
>JAOTQE010053837.1:21964-33026 GCA_025631205.1 Nesometra sesokonis
GTAGGATAATTTTAAATTAATCACCTTACTGGCTTATAAAATCAAATGCTTATAAAAGATAGGAATATACTGTGCAGCTAAGCAATCAAGTGGAAACTAATCCAATTATCCATTACTTTATTAAACTTAACATAAAACTTTACAAAACTTTCTAATGGGGATGTACACCTAATAAAAAATATTAATTGACATCCCAAATAACAATAGCTTAATATGAAAAGATCAGGACAGTAATTAGATGTTATAATAGAATTCTGTGAACTTGATAGATTATGTAATATGTATTGGTGTAAAAATGTTTTAAATGTGTTGGTAATAAAAATTGAGTATGAACATTGATGCTATAGGACAGTATAATTGTGTACGAACACAGACATGAAATATAGAGGGCAGTACCACCAGGACTGCTGACAAAGAAAGCTATAAGAATGCAGCATGGCATAGCAAGTTTGCATTGAAATTGTTAGGTGAGCTAGTAAAGCAAGACATTATTGCTATACAGTATATGTACAAGTAGTGGTGTAGAGTGTGTAGCATTAAATTGCTTTTGTGTCCTGGGATGCAAAACAATGGTATCCTACCAAATTGCCGAAATCCAATTTGCCGACTCCCAGTTTGCAGAATCCGGTTTGCCGAAATCCAGTTTGCCGACTGAGATGCTACTTACTAGGCCTAGTCAGGCCGCAACGCCAACCACACAGCCTGGCCTAGCATCGTGGCCTTTTATGAATATAATCGTTGTACTTTGATAATATGTATTTTAATAAAGTATATAATCTTTACAGTTGTTTTTAGTGCGAGTTGTATGGCCAAGCAGTTAAAGCAGGGAAACCGTGAACCATGCATAAATAACAACACGGGTTCGAGGCCCGCTCGCACCATGGTTCTGGTGGTGGAACAAGTCTTCTTGGATAAGGACTATAAACCGTAGGCCCAGTGTACAAAAAACGGCTCTTGTGCACTATAAAGAACCCAGTACATCTTTCGAGACGAGTAGGGGGTTACCCTGGTGTACTGGTCCATACCCAAGCCCTGCCGTGGACAGAAGGATGTGCGCTAATATAGTAGCTGCATAGGACATGAAGTGACCCTCAGGGGAGTAGCAAGATATTGACTGTGCAACATCAAGTCCACTGCGCCTTTGATAATTCGATTTGCATTGAATTGGCGCAATATAAATGTCTAAATATTAAATATTATTAGTGTGTTTTACTAACAAACTTTTCATCACTCCACGGCACTCCGCATGTTTCATGTTAGAGGGAAGAACCTTATGAAGCGCAAATAGTGAAAAAATATATGCAGTTATACTATCTAGGTTACAAAAATTATTGTTATTTGAATACTTAGGTGCCTGTCACCACTAGACTATCCTAGGCCTAGGTTCTACCTCGCCTAGGCCTAGAAGTCAGCAATCTGGAATTCGGCAAACTGGACTCAGTAAACTGGGTTCCGGCAAACCAAGGAGGTTTTATAGTGAAGGGCAAACTGAGATTCGGCAAACTGGTCCAGATCCAAAACAATATTAGAATGCTTATGCTGGTATGTGGAAAAATATTTCATTCATAGCGGGATATGAATAAACATTATGAGGTAGATTTGGTGGTGGGGGGGGGAGGGTTTAACAGGCTTGTGCTCTCCCTAAAATTGACCTAAAAAAATATTGATTATTAGATTGTAATGACAGATGATTGGTAGTTGGGGCA
This sequence comes from Nesometra sesokonis, assembly GCA_025631205.1. Classification (NCBI taxonomy): domain Eukaryota; kingdom Metazoa; phylum Echinodermata; class Crinoidea; order Comatulida; family Antedonidae; genus Nesometra; species Nesometra sesokonis. Next base: position 23,671 of record JAOTQE010053837.1, read on the forward strand.
GATGCAGAAATTTGGAAAAGGGGGGGGGGGGAAGGTGGGACTAGTAGAGAGTCAAAGGTTTAGGTGCTCCCCGAAAAAAAATGATCTTTAGATGTCCTGAAATAGCCTCAAGAGGCGTGTTAAGAGATCAATTGTTGTCTTATGATTGCTGAATATCTTCGTTTTATAGACAATGTTAATAATGTTTATATATTTTACATTCCGTCCCTTAAATCAACTCCTGCTTGTTATGTAGCTATATAGTGACTGCAAGACTCAAAGCAGGGTAAACCAATGCACATATCATTGTTTTATTTTATTTTTGAATTTCTAAAAATATCAGTTATATTAAGGCATTTACGTTAACAATTAAATTTGAAGGGGTTGGTTTCAGACTCCCGTCCTTACTTTAGTCTTTGTACCCTTCAAGAATGACAATCATTATTAAAAGGGATAAATTAAATAGATTAAAGGGTAATATTAATATAAACAGAATTCATATGTGGCAGAGCTAAGCCAAGGTAGGTATAAAGCCGGGCACACACTGTGTCATGCGACAATCGCGCGACTAAACCATCGCTCCCTGTGTGGTTCCAGACGCGATGACAGTATTCAACTTGTTTTTAGTGATTTCCCTGTTGAATCACTCAAAAAAACTGTCAACCGACGAGAAGAAGACTGTCAATGCTTCTGGAAACCACACACATGGGGGCGACGGCTTAGTCGTACGACCGTTGCATGACACTATGAGTGGCCGGCTTAAGCCGCAAAGATAGTTTAGATAGATAGATAAATAGTCTTCTACAATAGGCAGAAATGAAAAAAAATGTCACTTTTCAAATTTTGATTTTATGAACATACGGTTTGAAACATTCAACTTTCATACTAGATTAACAATTTTTAGATATATGATCAAAAAATGTTTAAAAAATATAATTTACAATAACCTTGCTTATTCAAGAAAGACTATGGTTGCTGAACTTAACAGCTTTGGAATTGAGATGGCTACTGTAAGGTTAATGTTAATCCAGGTATATGTGAGGTCCCACAACAAAATGAGTCGCATCGTAGGTGAGATCAGATTGAGATAATCATCAAAATGTGAAGTCTAAAGTGACTCATAATGTGAGGTCTCACCACAAAATGAGTCGCATCGTAGGTGAGATCAGATTGAGATAATCACCAAAATGTGAAGTCTAAAGTGACTCATAATGTGAGGTCTCACCACAAAATGAGTCGCATCGTAGGTGAGATCAGATTGAGATAATCACCAAAATGTGAAGTCTAAAGTGACTCATAATGTGAGGTCTCACCACAAAATGAGTCGCATCGTAGGTGAGATCAAATTGAAATAATCATCAAAATATGTCCGAGGTCAAATGTTGGAGAAATTCACTTTTGATCAATTATGAGTACTAATGGTACAATAGATACAACAAATGGTCAGTGACTAAATTTTAATTTAAATGTAATTATTGTGTTCAATAATGTATTATCACCAAGCTTAGATACACAGATGAAGGGATAGATACCTCTTTAAAGAAGTGTCACATGAGAAATACAGGAGTATACCTAGGTCATGCTGTAACCCATTTTATTTTTGTTGAGCGGGTTTCAACTATTACTACCTAATTACAGTACCTATGGAGCGAAATTCAAAGATATTGCACAATAAATAGCCTACTGACAAATGAAGATGGTGAATGGTTTAAAGTGTAAAAAATTACACTAATTCCAATAAATGTATTAAGATATCCTAACGTTAGTTTATGAAAGGCTTGGTGGCCTAATGCATAGGACATATCAGGATGTAAATTCCCTTAGGGACCATGTCAGAAATTGTCTACTGCAGTTACTGCAGTAATCAAGAGCTGAAAAATCCACTACAGTTACTGCAGTATTCCAGTGCCATTAAGTTTTCTTTGGTAAAGTGCATTGGTACAAAAAGCATCTTAACATCTTAATATTTAGTAATTCTCTTTTAGCTACTAAATTAATAATATTCTACCTGAATTACTGCAGCAACTGAAGCAGGAAAATTGACATGGCCCCTTAAAAGATACAGCTTATACATTTGCTCAATATATGGTGCAACAGGATTGAACCTCTTGTCCAGGGACCATGTCAAAAATATTCTGCTACAGTTACTGCAGTAATTAATGCAGCTGAAATAGAATTACTAAAAACAATGTCCAGATGATGTTAATGTTAATGTCATTATTATATAGCGCTTAAACAAACGTTGATTGTCTCAAAGCGCTTAAAAAGTAGGAGATTAAAAAAAAACCCAAAAACAAACTACAGCGAACTCAAAAGGTGTGTTTCCAAATTTGTTTTGAATACTTCAATTGAAGGAGCCTCTAGGATACAAGTTGGAAGATTGTTCCACAGTTTAGGAGCTGCAACTGCAAAGGCCCTGTCTCCGTATGTTTTCAGGCGACTAGGTAGAACAAAAAGTACAGATGTACTAGTAGTCGACCTAAGAGATCTTGTACAGACTACAGATCTACGTTTAATTAAATTGGAAATATAAGATGGTGTTTGGCCATTAAGTGATTTATATGTGATTAATATTAGTTTAAAAATAATCCGTTGTTTTATTGGAAGCCAGTGGAGTTTGTGTAGTATTGGGTGTAATGGGAGCAGATGGTGTGTGTCATGCAGTCACTAAAGACAACATAATGGCACTAGACTTACTAGCAATAGATTACTGCAGTAATTACAGTAGAATAATTTTGACATAGTTCCTAAAAGTTATAAACTTTGTCAATATGATTCTATCAGATGTATAACTGTAAAATCATTATATTTGGTGTAAAATTGAAATTTGCAAAAATCCATAGATGGTAGCCATTTTGTATTTAAAAAGAAACAGGTAAAATCATCATTGCATGATATTGCTCTTGGTTTTATTTACAGGTACCTTCATATACTGGGTTATGAGTATGCAGGTACGCAGTAGATTTAAGATCAATTCAGATAATATTAGGCTTTCAACTGATGAACAAAGATTTGTAAATATTCATGGTCCTATAACTTTAGTTTTTCATGACTAATTAATTTTTATGGACAGGTACAAGGTTATAGAAAGACGATTACACCATGCCACAGCATCTTAGCTCTCATTATTACTAGATAGTTTTAAAAGTCACTAGCAAACATTTCTTAAAATATTCATTGTTTTAAAAATAATCAGTTAATTACATGCATAAATAATGGTTTCTCAAACTTCAAATTTGTAATTGTGGCCGTAATCTCTGCAGCAATAACTGCTTTTATAAACTATCAGGATGTAATCATGGTGGGCAGACTCATCCTCATTATTGAATACCTCTAAAGCCGGACACTACTGTCATCACGTCTGGCAACCACACACACAGGGAGCGACGGTTTAGTTGTGTGACCTTCGTACGATTGTTGCACAACGCAGTGAGTGCCCGGCTTAAGGCTTAGCTTATTTTATGCCAAATCCACACAGCTTAATTTAAAAATGCGCAAGTGTCAAACTCCGGACCTCAGAATTGGGATTCTGAACCACACTGCTCCCACCATTGTTTTAATGAGTGTTGAATAAAGTCAGATTTTCAGTTTTACTGGACATTTTTTAAAGTTGATATGATGCGTTTATATAGTGTGCACAATATTAACTAAACATGACAATTATGAGTCATGAAAACTTCAGATGACATTTAATCTTTTATACAATTTAATCTAAATGGCAAAATTTGAATAATATTACTGAAAAATGACAGCTGATAAAGTCTACCACTACTTTATTTTCTGTTGTATGAATTCAATTTACATAGAGGTAGAGCTCACTGAGTTACGAGTACTTGTTTTATATGACATAGTTGGGAGTTTTCAAATTCAAAATTGGGTGCTAGACTCCTCAAGAATATTTGACAATAGAGCCTTATTTTCACAGAAAATACCGCAATGTTACCATAACCATGCCAGCATTATTGCCGGTCTAAACCCTTTTACACAGAAGGTCAAATTCCGGTAATATAACATATTTCCTGAAAGGGTCCAAGCAAAAGGCGTAAAATTGGCAGTCTTAAAATATAAGTTTCCAACTTTGAGCCTTATTTAGTTATGCTTCACTGTGGAACCTTTTATACACACAGCCAAAGGCAGTTACGGTAATATAACGGTAATATGTCTAGGGTCTGAGGTGGTCTAACGAATGCTGGCACTGTGCCAGCATTGAATGAAACGTACCCTTTCACACAAAAGCCGGCATTTGCAAATTACTGCAATATTCCCAGTTTACAGTTCTGTGTGAAAGGGGGTTTAGATGTTCTACACATGTTCATGTTTCTGAATGTTTTCTAGCCTATTCAGCACACTGGTTTGGATAATCACTTTTATTGATTGATCATGTGCTGGAATCCCATACTAGGTTTCTTTATGTACCTCAATAAGACCTGGTAAATTAATTCATCCATAACGAATGTCACATCAATTTTGAGTGTCATTTTGTACACATGACTGATTTTAAAATCCATGTTATAACATTTAATATTATGCATATAAATCAAAGTTTGGAGCTCTGAGTTCAGAATGAGTAGGCCTAAGCCTGGGCCTATAAAACGTGATGGCAGATATACAGTAACTACGTGAGACACAACAACTGAGCTTATTTATAAGAGGAGACAAAACTATTTGGGAGAACACATTTTTCATTTCGTTTAGTAAGCCTATTCATCTCATCATGCAATAAAAAAAAAATGAGAACAGCGTGATTGGTAAATTCTAGGATAAACAATCATTTTGATTTGCCCACTTGCCAAATACGTAGGACCGAATTACATCATTTTCTTAGTGGCATCCAAGTATCCTAATATCACTTATACAAGTTGCTACACAATCAACTTGTACTGGATGTTGGTGGCCCTTCAAAGATTACAAAAAATGACCAGATAGAAGCAACTTGGGGAAAATAAAGTGTTTGCTAGACTCGTGAAATTCGTCAACTCCATATTACCTGTGGCTGTTACCACTATGCGAAGCAAATGTGGGTGGTGCTGTGTACCACATAGTTTTTGATTTTCCTCTAGTTGAATCTTCATCATCATCTATTAACAAAAACATTTAATACATGTTGATTATTTTCAATAGCAACTAATATTTCAAAAGGTCAACAAATATTTATCTATCTAAAATACCAACATCAAGCTACATTAAGATAATATTGATAAAAATACAGATTGCGTTTCTTTTAACTGTTTTTTTGGTAACTGCTAGCAACAAAGTACTGTATCATAGTATTGTGATGTAACACTGTAATATTAACTGTAAAATAAATACTAAATACTAAATATAAAAGAAAATTAGTAGGTTTTTTTTTATCCATCAACTACAACATAAAATAACAACATTAAGAATGATAACATCAGAATACATCTATCATTTTTTGAAGAGATGGAACATGTTTTTGTTATATGCTAGCAAACAAAGTGATATCAGTCACTATCATTATTATCATTATCATTATCATTATGCAACACTGCAACAATATATAAAATTATTATTCAGTTGTGTCATATTGACCGATTCAATATTATACAAATAATGAATGCTTATGAGTGCGATGGACAGAATATTTCATGAAGTGAAAGATGAAAATGATCCCTTCCACGAGGAGTAGCCGAGTTAAATGGATCATTTCATCTTTCACCGAATGAAATATTCTGTCCATCACACGAATAAAAAAACATTCGTTATTTGTTTTATATGACACCTCCTACATGTAAATAGATCCTTGTCATTTGACATTTTATGAATTTAGAAACAAGTGAGAAGGAACGTGATAGCGCTAGCGCTAGTGCAGTACAAAATTAATACAGTGCAGCTGAGCGCGGCGCGGTCATTGTTGCATATCATGCACATTACAATATGCGAGCATTTTCACGTCTCGGCGAGCGTGCAATGGAGCAAAACATATGGATCCAAAAGTGAACGGTAAATGGATCCAAAATTGCATGATTTATGATGTCACCATGAAATGGGCCAAATAATCAATAACGATCGACCAATCAGATTGCAGGGATCTATCTAGGTGTCATATAACATATAATATTGAACCAAGTTCAATATTAACTGATGAATTGTTTTATGCTGTAATCGCGCAAACGCACAAGAGCTAGGCCTAACCACCTGTTAAAATTTGGCGTTTTGCACATTTGACTACCTGTTGTTGATTATAAAGAATTACTAGGTAACATAGAAATCTACAAGAGTTGCTGTTAATATTTTTAATGAATATATACAAAAAGACATGGATTTTAACTTTGAAGAACCCAGCTATAGTATTAAAAACACTTACGTATAATATCAAGGTTATCCACACTACCCGATCGTTTCTTACTAATTCTACTGGCAAGTTCTTTGGGTTTGGAAACAACAGCACTGTATTAAATAAAAATACACTCTTATTATTATTGATAAAAGTTATAAAAATAAGTTAAATTGAATTACAAATTGTTGTATAGACTTATTCTTATTCTACATTGTGGCTATAGCTCCGGTAGTGGATGCTACAGTACCTCTGCAAGGATAAAGTTCAGGTTAGGGTTGCCTGGACATTAAAAATGGTGAAGATAGCTTCCACTACTGGAACTCTAACCACAGCGTTATTTATTTTGGGTTGTGTGCCAAGAAAGACTGAGGGCAGCAAATGACAACAACAATGGTGATGGTGGTGACAACGTTGACAAAGTTTGATGATGATCAGCAATATATTGATAAAAAAAAGTTGTTCCTACAGAAAATAAACAAAGTAATAAAGGAAGTTTTACCAGAATGATTCATTCATGATCTAACTTGTAGACAATGACAAATACATTTTACAAAACAATTAATGACGTTATAATAAATACAAATGTGGCATGACATGGCAAAACCACCAAGTTGTAGGAAAATCGAAAATTGAGTTATTGTTATAAACAATATTAGACTTTTCGCAAGCTTTAAAATGAGGAGTCATTTATCAAAATTGGACATTTATAATTGAAGTTATTGGACAAATATACACAAATTTCCTTTGTATTTGCTTATATTTCCTTTATTTTTTGTTGTTTATTTGCTCATTTCTCAATAACTTCCTGTGTGAAAACTTGTTGGTTTTGCCATGACTGGCCTCAAATATTAAATATTTAATTGAAAATGCAAATATTGTTTTAATAATCATGTTTATAAAATTTTAAAAAAATCTTTGAATTATATTTTTCCTCTGCCTTTGTAGATACGACTTGCTAACTGAAAAATAAAATGATCTTTTTATTCCAGTAGAAGAAATGTTTCGTCTAATGTTGGCATTTTGATTTAAAATTATAATTTAGTAGAACATCCATGATTAAGAATACATTTACAGATTAATCATATAAATGGACTATCTATGCTGTCCAAAAGCTGAAAATACAGACTGTACAATGGTTAATTTCAGATAAGAAAGTATAACAATAACAAAAAATAACAATAACAATAGCAATAACAATAACAAAAATATAATAACAATAACAATAATAATAATAATAATAATAATAATAATAATAATAATAATAACTAGAAGCACTGGATAAGCATAAACCTCCGCCATGCGTCTAGAATTCTTGCGTATTCAGCTTGAACCGTTTAGACTGGAAGGCAGGAGTGTTTACACCAAGGTACAGTGCTGATTGGTTTTTAATCATAGTATTATCCCTTCGGACAATTCGGTTAAAGGTGGATTTGAACTTGGGAACTTTAAATTCGACGGAAAACATGTTTACCACAAATGTACTGTACAGTGGCAATTGGTTATTTTACAATAAAGATAACCATTCTTCCATGATCTGGCCAATTATTTGCTTCAATTAAAATTTGGTGTAGTGTGAAGCCCCACTACAGTTTCCCACAATTTTCAAACTTCCTTGAAAATTTCGTCAGGATCCATCGATTACTTTTTAAGGTATGCTGCAAATAGACAAACACACACACCAACCAACACGAACGAAAACATAACCTCACTAACTTTGTTGGCGGAGGTAATAATAATGGTACTCCAAAAAATGTGATGCATGCCATCATGTGATGATGATATAACAAATACTGAAATATTCTATCTAAACAGGCTGGTGTATTTTGTTTAATTTACTATTGTCTATGCTATGAAACCATGCAATTTATGTACTATATACTACCAAAAACAACAACAGTATTTATATTGCATGAAACATGAATTCTTTTCTAGATAAATGTAACTTGTCTGTATAAATAAATATAATCTGTTAGTTTTCTCCCGACTAGAGAAGCAATGTTATGCTTTCTAAAGTAAATCAAGCTTTTTCTTAACATTATACATAATAAATGTAAAAATACAAACATTCTGTACTTGTTAAATACATAAAACAATAATCTGATTGATGAAATTTTAAAATTTGAATTAAACAAAAATGAAACAATAATAAATTTAAGCTGGAATTTTATGAATTTATACATGTCCAAAAGCTGTGTATCTTATTCAAATGTCTCAGTATATAATACAAATTTAATTAAATGGGCTCCAGCATTACAATTTCTATGGATAAATCTATAGAACAATTAGTAATGAACTGACTAATAAAATTTCAAAGTAATTTAACAGTGAAATAATGATAGAAACACCTTCCAAAAGTAGGTCCTAAATCAAAAGTGGGTCTACTACTCATATTATAAAATCAAATCAAATCAAATAGTATTTATTTGATCCACAGCAAAGTACAAATTACAATAATCTATATACTGTAAACAAATAGCATCATGGATCAGGGAGACTTTCACTACAGCCAAAAAGGCATACCTTTTAAAATCCAACCAAAATCAAATTTCTTTGGAAATGTGCCTGTTTATTATTTTTTTCTGAAATAATAAACATACTTAATTACCGGCATACTTTTTAATTTTTCTCTAGAGTAAGAAACAGGTAATAGTTAATTTTAGGCTAGGCATAGGTTTTGTTGATTAACTTTTGTTGCTATTTTAGTAGGCTATAGATCGTGCCCACGCAGATGTCACCCAGGCAATTCTCTCCAATGTAGATTTTTGCACACGGCACGTATGTCGCACACAGCTCGCTGATGGCTCCTTGATTTAGACTGTTCAGAGAAGTAAAGGAAATACAGATTCATCCGCTTTATTTTACCAAAAAAAATCAAACTTCTATTCTTTTTTGCATCTTTTAATGTTTTAGAGTAATGAAATGATAGAAACATGGCAGATCAGTGCTGATACAACCAACCGACCGACCGACCGAACGAACGAACGAACGACCGACCGACAAACCAACCAACCAACCAACCAACCAACCAACCAACCAACCAACCAACCAACCAACCAACCAACCAACCAACCAACCA
>JAOTQE010053838.1:0-20380 GCA_025631205.1 Nesometra sesokonis
GTAGGCGCCTACATGGACTGCCATTTTTACAGTGTTAAGATCACCATCTAGCTATAATAATAAATCTATGGTTTAGTCTGGTCTCAAGGCCACTCCATTGGCACCATTAGATAGACGTTTTTTCATCAGTACTTCTATTAATGGAATGTCTTGTCGTGGAGCTGGATGCTATTGTCCAGACCCAGTACCGTTCGTTAATCAATCAGAAAATCCTATATGCTGCATTGGCAGCTGCTGTTGTCCTTAGAGATTTCAATCAAAATTATATAGGGATGGCTCAGCAATTGTATTGAAACCAGGCTTATATATTCCTTTATGATTACTGTTGCTATGATTCCATCAGAGCTAATGGAGTTTGCTTACACTTCTATGGTATAATTCATTATAGGGTTACCATGCTATCAGGGTATAAAGAGAAAAACAATATTTTGTTGACTAATTTTCCCAGACACTCAATTTTATTTGAATATTCATTGACTTACTAATATTAATAGTAAATAAAAGTTAACAGAGGTAACATTTTATTTATCTTAGGCTGAAGAAGTGGAACTAGAAGCTAAGCTGTCACTATCACCCAGGCAGTCAATCTCTCCTCAACAGCAGTCAACCCCCTCCCAGAACCCATTGATTGCTACAGACAACACCAGCATATTCAGCTCACCATCTCCAACTAGGCAAGATATTGAGGATGATGATGATGAGTTTCGACTACCAACACCGCCGTCAACCTCACCACCAATAACCCCAGTTAAGGATGAGGAAAAAGTAGACATTGATAAAGATGTAAGTTGTCATATTTTCAGATTTATATTTATTATTTAATTTGAAATGTTTAAGTATTAAGTTATTTAAATTGCTAATTCCTGTTGCATTGGAAGTATAATATAACCAGCGAGTTGTATGGCCGAGTGGTTAAGGAAAGGGAACCGTGAACCATGCATAAACAACAGCATGTGTTCGAGGCCCACTTGCACCATGGTTCTGGTGGTGGAACAAGTCTTCTTGGGTAAAGACTATAAACCGTAGGCACTCTGTTGCCACCATAGGCTTTATTCATCAGTTCTTCTATGAATGGATATCTTGATGTGGCACCAGAATGCTATTATCCAGTGGCATTCTGTCCTAATCATTCAGGAATCCCTAATGCCATGTCCTATCATAGGCCGGGTAAAAATTATCCAATAAATTATCGCAATAAAAATTATCCAATAAAAATTCTGCAGAAACTGGTGTTTAACCTATTCTAACAAAAATTTTATCTGATAATTAGTCGATTTTATTCTGAAAATTACCTGATAATTGACCACATGCGATAACTTTTTACCTATTACCCTGGGATCAACCTTAATCTTGTGTTTGAACCAATTTCACCATGGTGCCACCAGAAGGCCAGTCAAGGGAAAAAGGAAATCATCAACAATTCACTGGAAGTTAGTGGCCGCACAATGCATTATGGTGTATACTGAGTTTGCACAGTTGCATTTTTTAAATTTATTTTATTGCATGACATTTTATTGGATGACACTATGAAGACTTCTGTGTTCCATTTTTATATTTTAATTTTATTGGATAATCTGAAATTTCTGCGAAAAGAGCCTTATGTTATGTATTTACTCATTTAGGAGGTGTTTGTAGTCGACCTAGTGAAGCCTGCTAGAGGTGGACTTGGTTTTACTGTATCTGGTGGTGCTAAGACAGGTGGCTGCTACATCAAGGGTGTAGTACAAGATCCTGCCAAGGCTGATGGACGAATGCAAAAAGGCGACAAGATTCTTGAGGTAAAATAATCATTAAGCTTGATCGTAAATCATCTATAGTCTTCACTTTGTAACTGTCTTATTATGTAGAGGTATATGTGGCAGTAACAAGCCGCATCAGTCGGAAGTCGCATAGGCTGTTTCGAGATATAGGCAAAAACAATGGTAGAGGTCAAAGTTTTCACAAATGTATTTTTCGATGGAATCATGCAATTTAATCATTAAATAGATTCACTGAATAGTTTGTTTTTACTTACCCCAAAACATTGAAAATCATGATTTTAGAGACCTTTTACAACCCAGACATATAAAAAACTAAATGTTTTACGCTAGAAATATTCGCGATATCGATGGCTTGTTACCGAACACGCTTCAGGCTTGCCGTGGCCATGTTTGGTATGGTTGTAAGGCTAATTTTATAAGCTCTACAATGATTCGTCAGTCAAATTCGATAGAGCTAATTTTGGCCAATTAAAATCAGGTTCTTTGGGTGTACACAAACCCGTGCTTCACTTGACAACATATAGAGAACATCTCGCTGATTGGTTGATTAGATATTTACATCATATCGTAGCTCATTGTGCATGCTCAGTTGTGACATGTATGCTTTCCTTTCGCTGCGCTCACACGAATATTTCGAACATGGGAAAATTTGATGTTTATAATGTGAAAGAACCACAATGACAATGAAAACATGTTTGTTACACACATTTGCTGTAATGATAAAAAAAAAAAATAGAATTTATCTAATAAACAAATGAAAAAACTATCACATATAGTTCATTTCACACGTCTATTTGGCTTTTTTTTTCTTAAATTAAATTGTTTAAAAAAATAAGTTAGCTATATATAAAAATGAGAAGGAAACAGATATTGAAATGCAAGTAGAAAGAAGATGGCAACCTCCAAATAGCGTTTACTAACAAATTTAATATTATCCTTTTTTTCAAACAAATAGTTGAGAGCATATTATCATCTTAATGTACAGTGTATAAACTATCATTAACATCTTTCAAACTATACTTTCCTATCACTAAAGTCAAAGTTAAGTCTAGTCCTGGGACAATTCTACTGTCACCATAGGATAGGCTTTCTTCATCTGTGCTTCTGATCGAGTACGTCTTGTCGAGATCATGATTGTAATTGTTCGGACCCAGTACCTCTCCATTCTTTACAGGATCGTTTGGGAAAGTACCTTGTGTACAACCTTGCTAGTACCAAATGGAGTAGATTAAAATGTTACAAGGAAAAAACAAACAGATAAACACAAAACAGAAAAAGTTCATTTTACTCATTATTATTGTCATTGCAGGTTAATGGGCACGACATGACAGTGATGAGTCATTTCGATGCTGTTTCTTTTCTACGGATGACACCAAAAGATGTCAAAATAAAACTGTCCAGACCCAAGAAGTCAGATCCTGAACCAATCAGCAGTCCTCTCTCTGATCCTGTATCTCTGCCGAGCAGCATCAGTACCGCTAGTAATCTTCCAGTGATCGAGATGGAACGCAACTCTGCCGGTCATCTAGGACTTTCGTTAACCCTTGACCTGAAGGGTCGTAGGCCAGGTGTTTTTATTAGTGATGTTATTCCAGGGTTACCGGCTGACCTCGAAGGCTCCATTCAACCTGGCGATCAGGTTCATTATATTAATGGACAGAGCTTAACTGGTCTTGGCTTACTTCAAGCTAGGAGGGCTCTAGAGGCTGCAGCACCTGTCGCAAAACTTCAGCTAACAAGGTATGATTAGCCATCAATTGTGGTTCAGATTGAGGCATTATGTTACCAGTTAATTTTAACTACATAGAACAAATTTTTAGAGATTTTTTTTGTTCTTAATAAGGCCTAAATACATGGTTGACCATGAAAAAAATCCCTGCTCAATTTTTTTTTAAATAATTAGTGCAAATAGTACTTTTAAAATTGGCCTCATTCATATCTCAACTCGCCTTGATCGCACTTCACGACACAGGATACTTCCAAAGTCTCAAAAAATTAAAACATTCTAAATTTGAATATATTGTTACTGTACAGGGACCATTTTCGCCAGTGTAGCGTAGCAAAATGCTACACAAAAATGAAAGTTTGCTACATAATTTTAGAGACAGATCGCAAACAAAATTGCCATGCTAAACTTTATATTCACACACCATCAAAACTCATCAGCAATTATTGCTAATCAACATTTTGAAATGAAAATGTTCTCTATTGTATTGACATTTATATATATATAATACTGATCTACCATATTTATGTTATTTTATTACTTTTAAACATTCAAAAGTGCAAAATAAAACCAGAATTTTAGTTTTTGGGTGGATCCTAAAAAATAAGGTGGATGAATTTGTATTTGTTTTGCTTTTGTGAAGAGTCTAAACCTAGTGACCAAGGCAAGCTATATATGCCCATGCAAAAACAGCGCTTACTGGGGAGAGAATAGCCTGGGCGACATCCATGTGGATACGACCTACAGTCTATTACTTTAGCGGTGGGGAACTATCAAAGAAATTGTCTATAACTAGCCTAAATCAATTTGATAATTATTAACTTTCCCTATTCAAAAATAAAACTAAAAAAATTGGTAGGTAACTATAATAAACAAGCAAATTTAAAAAAAAGTGATTTTGTGGGTGGAATTTGGAAGGAATGCCCTTTAAACTTCCAAACATGGGTGGAGAAACAAATTATTTTTTCATACTTCAAGAACAGACTAATAGAGAAACACTCATTCTCATTAACAAATGAGACAACTGTCAAACCCAAAACCAAATTTTAAGTGATTCTATAAAAAGCAACATCTTTTTTTTACAGAAATGGAGAACCTGTTACAGAAATTCCAAAGTCATCTCCTGCTGTTTCTGACAATGAAGTATCGGAGCAACTCATGACACCGGTTTCACAAACGACAAGCAAGAAGAGCGCCCTCAATTCAACTGATGAGAAGAAGCCTTTGAAATCAAGTGATAGCCTACTGGTTCCAGGCAGGAAGCGGGATCTTAAAAGTGAATCTGACATTGATCTTGGAGATTTGTCATCTGATTCAGAATGGGAGGTTAGTTTTCTCACTCATTTACAATTTTATTTTTTATTTTTTATTTTAACTCAGGATAGAATATAATATTCAGTATATATACTACAAACAAAAAAAACATGAATAATATGTACTAATATACATAAAATGTGAAATGTACTATTTACACTGTTTTTCAATTAGTTATGATTATGTACATAATGAAAAAAACCCAATAAATTAATGTGAAATAACATGAAAAACCTCAAAAAGCCTAAATTATATTCAAAAGAATTGCTGTTTATAATTATATTTAAATGATCATAGTGATTCAGCAGCCTGTAATTGAGGGAGTAATGCATTTCAGCAACGTGCGCCTGCAACTATAAAAGACGGTTCCATTTTATGAATATTGATTTTCGTTGTAACTATATTTAAAGTATCATTAGATCTGGTATTATGGGTATGTACATCATAGACAATGTCTTTTTTTGTTTTTTATTTCCATTGAAGAAAAAGTGTCCTTGTCATTACACCATAATTTAAACAATATAAAACAATAAATAAAAAATAAAGATAACTGTTCTCTTTTACACGAAGACAAATAATTATATCTCGTAATATCATAATAGTTTTTTAGTTTTAATTTTTTTCTTAATATATTCAATATAAGTTAGCACTCCTAGTTTGCTATTTTTGTGTATGGTTTGACTAATAGTTTTAAAATGAATTTTTACTTGAAAACAACCAATCAAATCATCAGCATTAATTTTTTAAATTACCTTAATTTTCATATTAATTTAACATGAACAACATCCAATCGACAGACAATGTGGTTGCAATAAAGATGATTTGATTTGATGAACATTAGAAACTTGAGAATAGAAATTAATATGTTTATTTAAGTTTTATTTATAATGAAATAAACACAGATTATAGAAGCTTCTATCTTTTTGATGGTGTTTTGCTATTTAGCATATAATGTTGCAAAATTAGAAGTTTATGGAATTTCCCAATTTATATTGTCATAGTCGCAACGTATGTTTTTCTTCAAATGAAAGAGATTTATTTTCATTTTTTGTCGTCACTTTTCAAATTATAATAAATTTAACGATGATAAGTCTTTTGATTTTACATTTTCCTTAACCTAGTTCATTTAAAAAGAACATTGCAACTTCCAAGATAAAATAAACTATTTTTTGCAAGCCTCATTTTTATCAGTTTTTAAGAACCTTCTTATTATGAACATTTTGAATTACAAACACCTTCAACTACGTTGAAGGATGTATAAATAAGAAGGTCGACTGTACATCTTAAAATCATCCATCTTGCAACATCTTACTCTACACTATTTTATTTAATAACATGAAATTACAAATTAGCAAAAGCTAACAAAATTGGATTATAATATAAATCTTGGCACTCACTGTGTCGTGCGACAGTCGTACGATGCTCACACAACTAAACCGTCATTTTCTGTGTGTGTGGTTGCCAGATGCTATGACAGTCTTCTACTCGTCGGCCGACGATTTTTTAGTGATTCAACAGGGAAATCACTAAAAAAAATGTCGGCCGACAAGTAGAAGACTGTCATTGCGTCTGGCAACGACACACAAAGGGAGTGATGGTTTAGTCGTACGACCGTTGTACGACGCAGTGAGAGTGGCCAGCTAAACAAAGTCGACTTGACCTAAGTCAAATTACTTCTAAGTCAAGTTTGATTTTCATGCCAGATTGATGCGTTTTCCATTCATTAACAATCTCTAACTCAAATTTTGTTTTTTTTATTGCCACTTTGGATTGGAATAGGCAAGTTTAAATTTCACTTATTCAAAATACAAACAAAATATACACAAATAATTGACAAAGGATTCCTATAGTCATATCAACAATACAAAATACTCAAAAGGTAAGGGTTTAAATTGCTAAACATTTATTTCACTTTATACATCACAATATTTTTCTGAAATTTTAATTCTATATTATTGGATTTTTATCAGGATTTTTCTGATGAGGTTGACGAGTTAAAAGATGTAGACAGTTTGATAGCTTCCATAGAAGCAAATCGAAGGGGATTCCAGTCTCCAGCAGTTGATGCTGACCAAGCAGATTCAGAAGTGCTGAAGAAACAGGACAAGAAAGAAGAAACAAAGAAGGATGACTTAGTGTCACCACCCACTCCATTAGTATTATCACCAGCTATGAAGACCAGTACACCTGCAGAGGGTGTGAGTTTTGATAAGAGGACAGACTTTACATCCCAGAATTCATTTGATCAGATAAAGAGTCCCAAGTCACCAGGAACATTGTCAAATATATCAGCTGCTAGTGATGATAGACTCCAGTCTCCAGCCTATGACCTGTCTGCTAGTGATAATAGCCTCCTTTCCCCAGGAGATAATCAACTCAAGTTTAATTTCTCTGAAAAGGTAAGCAAAGTATGTTCAAAAGCTAATTTAAGCATCTACCCTTTGAAAAAATAACACCCTCTGACTAGGTAGGTCTACCATGTTAAATTACTAGGGAGATCTACCAAGAACCACAGGGAACTACCTAGTAAGGTAGTATATAATTACCCTGTCTGTTGATGTTATTAATGCCTTAAGGTTTATTCTAAATAATGGCTATATTTTCCTATGTATACTTGTAGAGCATTGCTGACCATATCCTTGGTAGTATCCCTTGATATGTAGTTTTTATAGGGTTAACCCTGTTAACTACCTATATCTACCTTGTAACTACCATTATCTACCATGTTAACAGAGTTATTTTTTTCAAAGGGTAAGCTTTTAAGGTGTTTCTTCCAGGTTTCAAATGTGTATGTAATGATTTTATGTATATATTTTGAATTTTGACCAGTAGAGGGCCAAACATTGTAAAATCACATATACATGCTTATATCCGACATTTCATGATCTTCTCATCACAAGTAGCCTCTCAAATTTCTAGACACCACATTCTATAATTCATTAAATATTATGTATCATTTTTAAAGATGAGTTGGTTTAGTAATTTGATTTTCAGCCATTATAGTATAAGGATTTTGTAAAAAAATTTGTATTCGTTGTACAAAAATTCAATAGATTTTCCAACATGGCCTCTGATGGGAGGTAAATTAAAATGCAAAAATCTAAATTTTAAGACAAAAAGTTGATCCAACAATAAGACGCAGAAAGCTACGTGCAGTATATATAAAAGAAGTTAATCCCTTTGTGCATGCATTCAAGTATTTGACTAATATTATTTAAGTGTAAAATACACTTGTACGTTTAAAGTGATTAGGCCTCAGCTAGCAGCAGTAGTCAGTCAGTGTAACCAACTCTTCTTGCACTAGCCACCAAATCGGGCTAGTATCCTTTTTCTCCAACCGCCTAATATATAGGCATAGAAGGCGGTTGAAGTGCAGCTACTGATCCAAAACTATACAAGCAAGATCAGCGACCATATGAAGCGATTCTGCGTCGAGCTTGCTTTTATACTATTAACATCACCTGCTATACAAATTTCACATTTCTGCGACTACGCCTGAGGCGGAAGTCGGCGAGCGTAGTAGCTTGAGGCATTATTTGCAATTTGCATAATGCTAGAATTAAAAAAAGAAAAATATATTGTATACAGTTTTAACAGCGAAGTAAGCATTTACAAGTGTATTTATAATGATATTTTATTTCAATTTTAATGTTAATGTATTACCAGTTGATAATTAATTGTTTCATATCTCGTAGATATTTAAATTGACACCCATACAATACTGGTTATTAGAAATTACATATGGAAAGAACAAAACTAAAATAGTCACAAACGTGCGTGAGAAGACCGACAGGCAGACAGACATTTTTGAAAAGATGTTTATAGAGACGCTTTCCGCATCTAAAAAGTGTCCATGGCCACTTATGTGAAGTGGCCGCTTACGAGAGGTACTCAGTGCACTAATTAGATAGGAAGAATAGGCCTTTGAATCAGTGTCAATTAATAGGAGTTGTCCGCTTACACTGTTAGATAGGTGTCCACACTTGGAAGTTCACTGTATGCACATTTGATTTGTGTGAGTTGTATGGCCGAGGATGATGATGATGGCGATGATGATGATGATAATTATCATCATCCTCATTAATGATCTGGATTAAATAATTGACCAGGTATAAATAATGAAAGTTGGAAACACCAAGGTCGCCTGATCCTCACAAGTTCGTACCTCTATGTGAGAGGGACTTTTGTTTATTTAGAGCATCATTTGCGTGTTTGTCTTTAGAAGAGATTTCAACCTGTCTAATAGTACAGTGATGATTCATAATCCTTGGCCATGTACCTATATATAAACAAATTCCTCAAGTGATAGAACATGATAAAATGCTAAATAAGGATATCAATGTTAACTGAAAAAAGTGATTATATCAGGGTGATTGCACATTATGGATATTAATCACAGGAAATTAATTTAAAATTACCTCATTTACAAAAGTACTTTAATAATATTAATAATAATTATAAGATTTTTATAGCACACCCATCCACTACAACAGTGCTGGAGGCTCTGGTGACTTGGTGTTGTCCGTTCAAGGACATGAAAGGTCACATCATGTTGTTTGCAGCCAAACACTTCTAATTTTATCTATGACATGAAATGTTAGTATCAAAACATGGAGTCATCATATACTTGACTCAAAAGAGCATTTTGGGAATAAATTTATGCATTTCTTATAATTTTAGTATAACTTTATTTATTTCTTACAATTTTAAGACATTTTTATATATTTAGTCAAAATATCAGGAAATGTGAAAATAAACACAAAAATATAAAAAACAGAAACTCTATTTGAGGGTTTTGGGTCAGTTGTTCTTAGTGAACATACATATATTTTAGGCATAATATGTATTGGTAATGAAAAACAATCATAGTGAGGAACCTTTTAAAAAAGTAACTCTGTTAACATGGTAGATAATAGTAGTGAAAAGGTAGATACAGGTAGTTAACAGAGTTAAACCTATAAAAACTGCCACATACTATCCTTTCCACTTACCTACCAAATAAACATTATTATTATTATCCCATTTTAACCAAAACCCATAAATCGTTCAGCACAAGGTCAACTCCCCTCTCAAGGGAGACTGCCAAGGGTATGGTCAGCAATTCCATCCAAGAACATAGGAAAATAAGTCATTAATAAATCTTTGGACTAATTAGAAGTGAAATCATAAACAACAATCAATTACTTGACCTTAAGTTATCAGTAAAGCCAACAAATAGTTCTCTGTGGTACAGGTAGATCTTTCCAGGAATTTAACATGGTAGACCTACCTAGTTAAAGGGTGCTATTTTTTCTTTTTCAAAGGGTATAGGCAATGAACAAACCAGTAATAAACGGCACATAGATCTTTGATATTTTTAAAGAGGCATTTCTTTCAAAATCTCCTAAAATAAGGCAAAAATTTAACTTGAAACTTACGTGAAGATGGGTCAGTTAGCTGCATATCTTTTAGTTTTATTTTCTAGTAAAAAAGAATAATACATTTTTGCACTCTATTAGGCTAGGCCTAGATGATTTTTTTTCAATAATTCCTTATAGCTAGGGTAGTAGACTGTAGATTGTATCTGCACTGCTGTTGTCTAGGCTGTTCTCTCTATAAAAAGCATTGTTTGTGCATATAGCGTGCGCATTGCACATTAGGTCACCTTGGTTACTAGATTTGGAATATGGACAAAAGCAAAGCTAATAGAGATTCTTTTTCCTATTTCAGGGTCCACTCAAAAAATAAAATAATTTTCATTTTTTCCAATGTGTAGAAGTAATAAAAAAGTATAATGCATACTACAAGCAATGAGATACACGCCATCGTGGCAGGATTCAATATTTCGGCATAAATTATGTCATCGTCATAATTCCTGATGATGACATAATTTATGTCCAAATATTGAATCCTGTCACGATGACGTGTATCTCATTTCTTGGAGTATGCATTATGCTTTTTTACTTGAAGTTGTTTTGTAGACCATTCAGATTTTAGAAGTAATAAAATGATGTAAATATAGCAAATCAGTATTATTTTTGATAAATTTCAGTACAAAATATTCAAATTTAGAATGCTCTCTAATTTTTTTGATGAAATAGGATTATGGAGGTAATGCCCCTTTAATAATTAACTTAACCCAACAGAGTGATGTAAAGTATATTATAATGTTTTCTTCTGATATCATTCTAATTCAGGATATTGCAAATCGACCTCGAACCCCACTCACTGCGGATGAGAACGCATCGGATGATAGCTTATCACCGACACCACGCACGCCACCTTGGTCACCTTCAGTGAAACCTCCCTTGTTGTCCCCGACACCGCAATCAGCCACAATCCAGTCAATGAAATCGCCGTCTCCTATAGACACAGACGTCAGCAAGATTGAAGACACATCATATCAGGTAATTATTAATTATGACTGTTAATGACCTAGGGTATCATCAGCTAATCTTTATTGCATCACATGGTGACTTAAGGATGACCTAGGTTATTATTAAATAATTAATAATGCGTCATGGTTACTATACTAAGTATTAATAAGTCACGACAAGTGTTAATGACCTAGATTAAATAATTAACCAGGCTTAAATAGTGAAACTCCTCATTTTGGGTATTTTGAGATTCATGGATTAAGGGTAGCATAATGGAGGTGGTATATTATTGTGTATTAACTAGGCTTGGATTAGTGTAAGCCACACAAAATCCAAGGATGTATTAATACTAGTGTTAAAAGTAAATCCATTGTTCAAGCCTGAAGGCTCATAGGGCTGAAGCTAATTTCCAGTTTCAGTAGCGTGAAGTGGATGAGAGTATGATACTCCCTCTGGATGGGACGATAGTCCATCGCAGGTTACTTCCCAGCAATTTGCCGGTACCCATTGTACAGCTGGGTAGCCTGAAGCAATGTGAATAAAGTACATTGCTCAGGCGCACAAGCAACTGGCATGAGGGAGTCTCGAACCAAGGTTGGTAATTCCTCCCTGTACACCCGGGTCCTCCTCTCTGTCGGTGATGGTACCTATCTGTTTAACAGAGAAAAATTTTAAAATTTTTTGCTATGTTTATCTTTGACCTGTTTTTAGATGTGTATATAATAATAGTAATATTTTTTTTCTTTAATGTGTATTTTTAGTGTTTGAGATTGCAATAAAAATTCTTCGTAATTCGTAATTCGAACCACTGACCTCTCAATTGGGATTAAAAACCGCAACCGCTGCGCCAACTGCTCCCACATGAATAAAGACAATATTAACATTCTTAATATTTTGAAGGCCATTTCTTCATTAAAAAAAATTTCAAAATAATCTCTTTTAGTATTTTTTTTGGCATTTTTTTCTAAATCACCTAGTTTCTTTACAAACATATCTGACACAGAGGTGAGAATAACACTGGGCAGTTATAGGATTAACTGAAGCGATGTAGGCAGATTTTGAATATAATGTTACTATATGCATTTAATATCAAACAAGAAAATGTTTAAAAAACTAATTTGATTACTTGTAGGTGTAACCACAGATTACCATTTTAACCCTATTCCAAACATGTTGGGAAATTTTATTTATATATCATTATGAAGGACAAATGAATGTTCTGGTTACCATTAAAACCTAACTTAGGATTTAGGCCTAATAAAGAAAATGTTTGATAATTATCCTGTTGGATCTAAAGATGTGATGCAGGAGGAGGAGGAGACTTTTCACCATAATTCTGCAATACATGAATGGAACCTTGCTTCATCTTGGTCAACTTCCAGTTATTAAGATTAAGATTTATTTAACTTCAAACATATTGCAGCCATGGGCTGAATTACATGCGTTATACGAAGTAAACTATAATCAAAATAGATTCAGTCTGCAGCTTGTGGTACATAATACTTTCTAGATCGTCTTAGAGACATCCTACGGGGAGAGGGGTTTAACTTGAACCAGAACGAAAATCTTTCATTTTTAGAACAGCTCCTAGCAAACTCATAACACAACCTCTCCCTCCGGTTAACCAAACTATCAAGTTGTATTGTGCTTAAAGCGCTATCATAATCTTCAAAATCTCTTCCCAGGACATTCTTGCATGCACGCCTTTGCACTGATTCTATTGATTCGCTTTGTGTTTTTGTTTTTTATAGCAAGCTATATGCACATTCCAGGCCAGATGCATGTTAAACTTAGCCATTTATAAATTTTTCAATCATTCAACCTAAGATTAACATTTATGGCTAAACAAATACAGGATAAAAATGTGCATCATATGCCTGTCAAAATTTAGGAGAAATTAAAATTCAAGAACTTTTTATTCTATATTAAAAAACAATTAAAAAGTTGAAACTTTAACTAACATCAGGGCTGGAGGGGATGATAAACTAATATTTTTACAGAGAAGTGATTTACCCGTACATTTTTTAAACGTTACGGGTGTTTTTTTTGTTTTATAAAAAAAAACATAAAATAATATCAATTATCATTTTATCCATTTTTCAACTTTGACTGTTTTCAGTAATTTAAATATGTAAACAAGGCATTCCTATACCTTTGTGACCCACAATGAGTTTGTTATTATAAATATTCCCCTGAATTACTTGGAATTTGTCACTATTTGTCATTGATATGTCCTTTTTTAAACGGAAAGTTTCAGTTTTATCGATATCTCCCTGCACTCCTTACCAAGTGATTGAAATCTCCTCATCAGAACACCCCCAACAGGTGTTACAGCACGCTTAGTACTTGTAAACTGACAATCTTTTAGGATGTTGGGGCTTTTTTAGCTGTGTTGGACCGAGTATGTGTGAGTCAGCAATGGGGAAGGAAACTGGTTACTCATTCAGAAGCTATCTTAGTCTGTGAATCACAAAGCTGGCCGTCATGATAAAAAGAAAGCCAGCTGATGATGCTGGGCATGCGGCGGTAAAGAAACCATGAATTTGTATAATGAAGCCACGCCATCGCAGTGACCGCATTGAACTGATGAGAAGTACAGGTGTTAAAAGTGCAGATATTTACATCCAGTTTTAGTAGTTGCATGGAATTTTTTTCATACAATTAAATCTATTGTGGATTACAGGAAAAACTGAAAGATTGTCTACCAAGCCATTTGTAAGGTTCTGCCTGCTGTAAGACAGTTTAAATTCTGTTTGTTATACTATATTTCATTTATGCTAAAAGTCCAAATGATATTTGGCATTTTCAAATTGCTGCGTAGAAGGTATTTTATACCAATTTCTTGGATTACATAAAAAAACTGCAAGAACTTCTGCCCAGCTTTCATAAGATTGTGATTGCCGAGAGACAATTTGCCATTTCCACATGGGAAGCAGGTTGCAGTTTTCCCCATACCAGTTTTCAGCACGCTTCTCCATAAATTGCTGTGGATAGCGACACATTCAATACAAATGTGAACGTCAAGTGCTTTCTCAAATCTTTGGAGAGTGACAATGCAGTGAAGCTTTCTGGATATTGTATGGAATAAAGCCTCATTGATTTGTTTACTGGTTTTATGGATCTACTATTGAATAATTATTAATTATTTGTCAGGATTTTTAAACATACTTGGAACTAGATTTACCAGAAGTCGATTGATTGGTCCAATAAAAAGAAACACTGCCGTTTAAACTGCCTTTTACTTGAATAAACCTACTTTTATTTGTTTGTTTTGTTTGCTTGTGTGGTTCTATCTGCTGTGGTTAACCACCAGGTTGCCATGGCAAGCAATGTTGCCATGTCAACAGCTCGCTGGTCTAAAACGACGCCATGCAAAATTCCAAGGATTTCTGGACCAATTTCGGTGATTATCTTTTAATATGATTTACATTCAATCATTTAATATATTCTCCATTGGTGGAGATTTGCACTATATAAATCATGTTTATTATTATTGTTGTTGTTATTGTTGTTATTAAGTAAACAAAGGTAAAAGAAATAAAATGTTAAAAAACAAAGATGTATTGTAACTTGAAAATGATAACAAAATCACAAAAACTAATTTTAAAATTAACTTGCTCATATTAAAGTAACATCAAAAGACTTGAGAATGGGAATACATGTATTTAAAAATTGTATATTTTTTGTTTACCTGGAAAAATGATAAAAAGAAAGTATCTGCCAACCTTTGATGTTTTTTTGCTAATATTTAGCATAACTTTACACAGTTGGAATAATTATTTATATAATAATAGTTTTATATATTCTTTAAAATAAGCAGGTTACATTTAAATAATTTTTTTTTAGAATACAGTTGAACCTCCTTGTGCGAACACCTCTCGTAAGCTGACCCCTCCCATAACCGACACTTATACAAAGACCCGCTTGTTCTTCTTTATTATTAATATTTAAGGAACTAAATGTTTACAATACCAATTTTATTAGATAGTTTTTTTTTCATCGGTGTCGTTATCTATATTTATACTTAATTTTTATTCTACTTGAGTATATGCAATCTTAAATATCTTAAATGTAACACGTTTATTTTTACATCATGATGATGTCCGGAAATGGCCTCAGGAGCATGTTAAGAGATCAATTCTAGTCTTATGATTGCTGAATATTTTTTCGTTTTATAGACAATTTTAATAATGATATAATTTACTTTACAAAAGCCAGTTAAATCCACCCCTGACATTGTCCAATTAACTAATGAATTGTAAACTTAATCTTTATACAGTATTCTTTTTTTGCTAATTTTTTGGTCATCAGACTTAAGAAATTTCATTTAACAAAATTGCTAGACGTAAGTTTTTTTTGAGCTGGGATTCCCCCGGTTATTTTGTTGTATTTACTTCAGTAATTATACCTTGGCTGGATCCCCCTGCTTAAACAGGAAGTGAGATGTTCACAACCAGCTAACAACAATGTCATCTCGTTACTAATTATCAAGGTTTATCCATAATAGCATAATGTTATAGTCATAGTTCATGTCTCTAGTACTTAATTCATTTTCCGTCTCTCTGTGTGATTTTAACCATAAGGTTAACCAATTTGAATCACGCCGCACCTCTAGGCAGATACAAACATGAGGGACCAGCAATAAGAAACTGTAGGTTGAGAAAACATATACTTTGTAGGCAAGGGAATTAAGAGAAACAAATTCTACCAAGAAACGTCCGGAAAATCTGATTAAATCACATACAAATATTAATGGAGGCATATGTTAAAAAACGTATATCCATGGCCAGTCTAATCAATGACGACAAATGAGGCCGAATGGAGTCAATTGGGACCAATGAAATTGCATTAACTTGCAAAATAACTTTCTTTAGTAGCTTATTTGTGTTTACAAATTACAGTCGAGACACCTTTTAATTGATAGTAGGCCCCATTGTCGAGCAGTTAAGTCTATATACTATACCATTTGAGCTAACTATTACTTGACAAAAAGTTTTAAAATTGAGCAAAGAAAAATTTCAAATTAATTTCAACAGTTTAAAAGAGACTGTTTAATTCCTTCTTGACTTTTCACTTATACTTGTATGATGAATAATTTTACTATACAACATTTTTATTTTATTTTGCATACTATTTTGTTTTGATGCAATCTAATGTAAATATTTTTTAAAAGATGCATGATTAACGTGTATAAATTTACATATTGTAGAATCTCACAGCATTACATTTTTTATTAGAAACAATTAGTTTTAATGTTTTTTATTATGCTAATTTGGGCTTCATTCACTAAATGGTACTTAATTAAAGTAATTAAATTAAATGAATTAAATTTACTTGTTTATTTAAATAGTGAAAAACTTTAAAACTATTATTTTGTATTGTGATTTACCATTTTAGGGTGGTGTGATACGGATAGAATTCGAGAAGCCAGTAAGTGGTGGTCTCGGATTCAGCTTAATAGGTGGAGAAAAGGGAGGAAAAACAAGTGTATACATCAAGACAATCACGCCCGGTGGAGTAGCAGCAAATGATGGAAGGCTACGAATTGGTGATAAATTACTACAGGTAAAGGAATACATTCAATTCCACCCTTCACTCTATGCTCACTTTAACCATTTGCCAAGTTGGAAATGGCTGTGAATTCTCATTTTGCTGAAATAATAGTTACTTCGTTCGCCAAATTGGTTAAATGAAAATTTCAAAATATTTATTATTTTACTAAAAAAATCGGCAACTTTTGGCCAGTTTGGCAAAAAAAAATTGATCCTAGATTGAGCATAGTACCACCCTTCATGTCATCCATTTTGATGTGTTTATGAACAGTTCTGTTTAGAGAGTGTCCGGTTTTCTACTCTTTGATTTCACAATTTTTCACACATTCTGCTGATCTTACAGATGCTGGTAATGAGTTCCAGACAATTGGAGCAGCATCAATAAGTGATCGAATTCCCCATTAGTCGTAATAATAGTATTTTTATTTATTACTGTATAAAAAGAGATAAACTCAGCCAATTGCTGAAAATGTTTTTGTACAATAAGGATTTTTAAAAATTTCTGAAGTTAAAGTCTGTCTTGTCAACAAAATAAAATACTATCTTACATCATCGTCGTTGTCTTCGTTATCATCATCTTCATCATCTTCATCGTCGTCGTTGTCGTCGTAGTCGTCATCATCGTCATCATCACCATCATCATCATCACCATCAACATCATCATTATCATCATCATCATATCATCATCATCATCATCATCATCATATCATCATCATCATCATCATCATCAACAACATCATCATTATCATCATCATCATCATATCATAATAAATTGCTGGTAAACGGAATGCAGTTGTATGGGTTTTGTTTTTCTTTCTTGGTAGTTTTAGTTTATGGTATTTCGTTTTATTTAACTGCCACTGCTTTATACTGTAAAGTGCATTGAGGCTTGATGCATAATGCACTATATAAGCCCAAATTATTATTATTATTATCATCATCATCGTCATCATATCATCATCATCATCATCATCATCAACATTATCATCATTATCATCATCATAATCATAATCATCATCATCATCCTCATCCTCATCCTCGTAATCATTGTTCTCCCATGTATGCTTTTAGCCATCAAATTTACCAGAAAATTTTTTTTGTTTATTGAAAAATAATTATAATATAATTTTGATTCTTATATATTTTTTGCCCTCCTTTTCTCTTTAGTATTTACAAATAATACAGGAATGCTCTAGAGGCCTATAGTTATGTAGACAATTGGGGTATGGCCAAAGCCAACCCAAAAGCCATGTTTTAAGTCAGGTTTTTTTTTTAATTTACCAGTATAAATTATTCAATTGGGAGAACACTGTATCACCATCATTGTCATCGTCAGCATCATCATCACCACCATCTTTATTGTAAATTCTATAATAATATTATAGTTTGACTCAAATTTATTAACCAGAATTCTAATTCTTTGAATTACAGGTCAATGGCCAGAGTCTTGTTGGTATGACACACAACAAAGCTATCAGCCTTCTACGACGAGCAAAAGGAACGGTCAAACTAGCCATTGTTAGATCATCATCACGACCCGTCAGTCACATGGAAGAGAATGGTGCATCGGACACAGATGAACCACACCAAGACATCCTTAGTGAGAGATCCTACGGCAGGGATCTTAGCCAGCTTACTGAACCGGGAACGTCCGATGTCACGAGATCTGTCCTGGAGACACAGAGTGTACTGTCATCACAGGGTAATGACCCCGTCGACACAGGAAGTAAGTAAACCATTCTGAGTAAAGTGTTCATTTTAATTGCGTACTTTGTTGCTTTATTTTGATAATTTTTGTGGTTAAATTTTTCTTAGAATTTGAGTTTATTTTGGTACTGATAAATAAACTGATGAAAATTGTTTGGATACAAATGTGTCAATTTCCATTGTCACATTGATTTCTCTATTTAAAGCAACATGTTGCTTTGTTTCCATTGCAACATGTTGCTCTGTTTCCATTACACAGTAGGATACTTTACAACATTGTCCCTTGTATTAATTGTCATTTCACATTGTAACCATATCAACATGTTGTGTGTATCCATAGAAACATGTTGCTCTGTTTCCATTACAATGTTGGATACCTCACAACATTGAGTCTTGTATTAATTACCATTTCACATTGTAATCTTGTCAACGTGTTGTTTGTATCCATAGAAACATGTTGCTTTGTTTCTATTAAAATGTTGCATACCTTATAACATTGTGTCTTGTATAAATTGCTCTTTAACATTGTAACCTTGTCAACATGTTGTTGGTATCCATGGTAACATGTTCCACTGTTGTTATATTTTTAGTTGATTGAATATTATTATTTCAGGGTTCTTACATGTTTCAGTGCAAAAACTATCAAAGAAATTATTTGGATTTTGACTATTATGATTATATCAAAATATTCAAACAATTATACACATTTTCATTTTCTATTAAAATTCATAATCAGACAATTAACAATTAATTATATATACCAGTCATTTCTTTATTTATGGATTAATCAGTGATTTATTAAAATATGTTTCTGCATAAATATGTGAACTCAGACCCTTTATATTGCATTGTGATGTCATCTTTAATTTATCTTCAGTACAGTTGACCTTCTCATTTACAAACTTTTATTTTACAAACCTTAAATTTTACGCTATTCTACCATTGACAGCATTTATATAATGGGAGATGCTGTAATCTTTATATCTAATAATTTATTGTTGATCGGTTGATACATTTTTTGTATTAACCTTCTAGTTTATTTGCATTTTTTTAAACCAAGAGGAAAAAATACAAATAAGTGTTTTACAAGTCTTATTTTATCAGTATAAAGGGCCTTTCACATCTTTTCAGGTTTCAATTCCGTTTTCAGTTACCATTCAGTGAAAACAATTGAATCTCTATTTTCTCAAGGCTGGTTCTATTCACACCTTTTACAATCCGGTTTTCAGAAACTGGACCCTGTTGTCAGCAACCGGATCAAATCGATTGAGGAGCGATTTCCGTTTTGCCGGATCAAAAACTTCTGACTTCTGACCAATCAGATATCAGTAAATCATTTGCAATTCGCGATCGTGACAACAGTCAATGGTAATGGGAACAGATGTGAACAGAATCGATAAAAGCTGGAACCGGTTCTGAATCGAAATCTGGAACCTGAACCTGAACAAATGTGAAAGCCACTTTAATAAGCCATTCCAGTTACAAACTTCCTGAAAACTGCTTCCAGCCCGATTAGTGGCTAAATGAGAAGTTTGACTGTATTGCATTTTGTGATGTTTACTTTTTTGAATCATTGCATGTTGCACAATTGTCTTATGGTCACACACACAGCATCTTTGCCAAGTCCCAACAATTTTCCAAACATCAAAATAAACACATCATTTCTATACATATGATAGTTAATTTCATAGAGTATTATGTATTGATACAGACACAGATAAACTTTAATGTTGATTCACAGTGTTATTGAGGTACAGTTTCCATAACTACAGTTCAAACGTGAAGTAAGAGAAAACAAGAAACAATGAAATGCAATTAACAATACAATATACCAGATTCATTTTAACATTTAGTAGGTTTCTAATTATGTATTTAAAAAAAATTATGTGTACAGAACTCTTATCGGGATTTCTTGCTAAAAGTTTAAAATCTGACATAACCTCCAATGCATATGGCTTTATTTGG
>JAOTQE010053849.1:8054-20380 GCA_025631205.1 Nesometra sesokonis
TGGGGGCTGCATGGGCTACACCATGTGGAATTTAATTCTGAGGGTCCCATAAGGGTGAAATGTGGGATATATATTTTAAAATAATGGTAGACTCGGATTGTTTAGCACATCTGGGGCCTTTGAGGGCAAAACATGGGAACATTCCCAAGGGCTCTTTTTGGGTCAGCCCTTGCGGGAAAATTATGCGCAATCGTATAGGCCTATATGGGGAAAAAAGTGGGCGTACGTGGGAAATAATATTAAAATATGGGCATGCCAATAGTAAATTCATCAAATACGGTAACAAACTGGAACACTAGTAATTAAATCTAGTAAACTAGACTTTTTTGTCTTTTGTGAGATCGTCTCACTTTTATTTCTCAACATATACATTTATATACATACATATATTTAGGCCAATATTCATGTTTGAACAGATTCAAATAACCGTCAGTAGAATAAGAGCTTGCTACATCGCCTCCAATAGGGGAAAACTAGGTATTTGAAAAAAAAAATTCATTTATTACATTAAACCAGGTTGTCGTTAACACCTTTATATCATTGATAAATCACCAAAGTGAAATACACTGCTCAAAGTGAAACTCAATATCACAATATTACAGCTCGTGCAGCACAGCTGATAATAATTATGACTTATTTGCCTCAATTTGTTAATTACTATGTTCTTATTTAACTTATACATAAAAATAAAGTTAAATAAAATAAAACATTAAATTCAACTTTCAATATTTACATCATATTAGACTTTATATAAAATATAATAACACAGTAATTCAGTTACTGGTTGATTTTCATGTCATTACTTTGTTAAATCATGGATTAATAAAATAGTATTTTATTACTTCATGGTTAAATGCATACACCAAAATGGGGTTTCCTTATCAATGTCAGCATAGACAAATAAAATATAACAAAAAGTATCTTCATTCATTTGATTATGTTACTTTAGTAATATGGCATATCACCACAGCAATTACATAGTAATTGTATAACATCATACACGTATACTGACGTATCTTTTGATGGCCAGTATTTTCATCACTTTACTCAATTGTCCAATTGTCTCAAATGATCTGTGTGGGGGATTTTCAAGTTTTATTGGCCGGAAACCCAAGAAGCATGTCTCTTCAAAGAACGCAGATTTGCTCAGATGGGATATACTGTAGCATCAATTCTCTACCACAAACCTGTGAATGAGGAAACATTGCAAAATACCCAATGCAACAACAATCATGTCCAAGCCACTCACCTTTATCTAAAATCTGACTTTTTTATATTTGAATTGAAGGTAATAACATGGTTCACGTGCTGTGTAACAATCGCTTTCCTGAACATGGTAGAGTCATCTCTGAGAGTAGATATGCTTTCTTCATACAGAGCACCATACTCTTTCCCAGTGAAAAAAAAACAAAAACTTGTTGAGATATATCTACGTTAACAAATTTTTCAACATGGTGCCAAAGACTTAGTAACCAGGAACGGAAGAGTGTGTGGAAAGTATAAACTTCTACAGAGAGCAGAATTAGCAGAAAAAGACAAAGGATAAAGATTGGACGAAAATGAGCAGAAATAGTTGGGAGAACACACCATACCATACATATTCATGAGAAGTTAAAGAAGAATACTTATATACTTGAGTATGTACATAGACACGAGGAATAAACGCACAAGATACCACAATGGCGAAGCCAATTTGCGTATTTAGTTGTCATATTGGAGACTCATTTCAAACTGAGATTGCCTAATGCGCCCATACCTTGATAAGGTTAAACAAATGGTTGAAAAAGAAGTGTAAAGATAACTTGGCAATCTTTCTTAGCGGTCGGCTCAGAGTCTAGTCATACTCCTCCCTACTAACTGAAGATGACGTTCTACGTGCATTCACTTTAATTGTACTAAATGGTATTGCAGAGTTGATATAATCTACACAGTCCAAACGATCCACCAGTAAGTGTCTCTAAGTAGCATTCTCTGTAGAATTCTGTGTTTTGATAACCAAAACTAGTAGCGTAACTGGTATCTTGGAATGTGTCGAGAGCAACATGACAATACATATGATAAGGACCAAGAAAACCAATGGTGGTGGGCACAGAATGCAGATTTTCAAACTGTATAGACAATACAGATTGCCAAGAAAACATGTGTTGAGACATAAACCCCGACCAAAATGTTCAAATTATGGTCAGGTTCTGGGAAAAGGTGTATTTTTTAGTTTAAAAAATGCATGGGCAGATCCCCGCGCCCAGTGTGAAATTTCGTGGTTTTTTTTATTGGTCTAGGGTTAGGGCCAATTTTCAAACAGGATCTGTTTACTGGATATCTGAGAGGCAATTTTCACAGACTGGGTTGAGTTCCCCTCTCCCCCCCACCCCTTGGATTGGATCCGCGCCAGAAATTGTTGTTATTTCGGATTTTGCACACTTTCTTACGGGACACCGAGATTTCATTCTGTCCCATTTTGTTTTTCAACAATGTATCAGTACATTAAAGTCATCAAACTAAGGTGTGTTGGGCATGATAAATATGTTCTGTACAATTTGACACCAATATCAAATCTCTAGGTCTAGTCATTATTGAGATACCTTAAAATCAGATCAAAGGTTAAAATGTCAGAAATTGTAATTCAGGTTATATTTGGTCAAAAGCTTCCACTAGAGTAAATAGGAATATGTGCGTATTTTGAATAGGCCTACTATGAAACAAGTATCGATGACCAGCGGTTACCTAGATCTTTGTGTTCATACAAAATTACATACTGTATTCAAATTAGACACTTCCGGTCATCAAAAGTTTCTATTACAGTAAATATAAATATGTATATTATGTACAATTTGGCACCAATTTTAACGCTCTACACCTAGTCGTTATAGAGATATCATAAATCCAGGTCAAAGGTCAAAATGTCAGAAATCGTTCTTCCGGTAATATTTGATTAATCTATAATTCCATTAGAGTAAATAGGAATATGTATATTCTGAACACTATGGGTCAAGAATCAACTCGCTATGACCAGCGGTTGCTGAGATCTGGAGTGTTCTTACAAAAATGGCCGCCATTTTTATTGTGCAAATTAGACCCCTTCCGGTCATTTTCGGACAAAATTTTCTGTTACGGTAAATATAAATATGTATATTCTGTACAATTTGACACCAGTTTTAATACTCTACGACTAGTCATTATTGAGATTTCATACATGCAGGTCAAAGGTCAAATTGCCAGAAAGTCGTACTTCTGGTAATATTTGGTAAAATTTTACCATTAGAGCAGATAGGAATATGTATATTCTGAACACTATGGCACAAGAATCAACTCTCTGTGACCAATGGTTGCTGAGATCTGGAGTGTTCATATAAAACGGCGGCCATTATTAATTATGCAAATTAGACCCCTTCCGGTGGTCCGATTTTGTCCTATTTTTTATATCTTACTCAGGGTAACCTCTCAAACAAGATAAAATAAAAAAAAAAAACCTTTTGTTGCAATTTGTCTGAGGTCAAACCTTATTTTTACTGGACTACAACCCGTATTCCACTCTTTAAACACCAAGATATAGCCCACAATGGACCCATGAATTAATTTGGGAAAACTCATATGAATCCCAAATTAAGCCATAATGAAAACATTAAGGGTCTGTATATTAACTTTATGGGGCCCACGTTTTCATTTGGGCCAACTTTATGGGGTCCTTAAGAATTTAGGATGCACAGGGCTCCAGGGCCCATATAGGTCAAACTGTATGGGGCCCTTACATTTCAACCCGCATTCTACTCTTTAAAAACCCAAATGTAGCTCACAATGAGCCCATAAATTAATATGGGCAAACCCATGGGTCCCAAATTAAATCGTAATGAAAAACTTAAGGGGCCAATATATAAATTTTATGGGGCTTATGTTTCCATTTGGGCCAACTTTATGGGCCCCAGGATTTAGCGTGCACAGGCCTCCAGGACCCGAAGGCCAAACTGCACGGGGCCCACATTTTGGCCCATATATTTAGTATATTAGGCCCATCTTTGCTTGCTACCTGGGATGCATTTTACGCTGTTGTTTGAAGTTGATTATATAACTTTTCTGTTAGGTTTTTATCGGTTTTCATCATCTAGATATATTTATGTTGCTGGTACGATTTAGCAGTTTATAGCCGCTGAAACCCCTTACTATAATGGTTACAGTTTTATGCGAAAGCTACAGCATAAATCCATAATAACTGCAATCAGGAAAATCTTTCTTGATGCAACTAAATGCCTAACTCGTATAGATAGATTGCATTTTAAGTTTTGTGGGTTTTTTGCTAAGGGTTTTAATTGTCCATGTCATTTAGATCCACCTAGACGAAGATTTTTATTACATGATATGTTGTTTAAATGTGTTAATTCTTAGCTGTGATTTTGTACATCTATTCGATATTCACGTCAGTTCCAGAAGGTTGTATGCTTGTCCCACTTCTAATGTTCCATTTAGTAGAGTTGATGTTTGTAAACGTAGTTTCATTTCCAGACTTCCTTCACAATATAATTCTTTTATTAATTCCTGTAATATAGATATTTTTACAACAGTATTGCCTCATTCCGTTCCATAATTTTGCATCATTTAAAACAGTAACATATTTTTTCCCCTTTTAGTGTATGCTCATTGTATGTATATGTTTTTATCCTGTATATATAAATTTTATATTTAAATTGATTATGTAAGAATTTAAACAGCCTGTTAGTGGCGATGATTCGCTGTTGGTCTGGATTGAAATAAATTGTATATAACTGCTTAAATTGAATAATATTGTTCAGCTGTATCTTTTCCGGTAAAGTTCCGGTAGATTACATTTTCTGAATCTATCCTCTGACTAACACAATAGCATTCAAATGCCACTATTCAGTATATAATATACACAACTTCAAAACGATATTCTGTGTATGAATGAAAAAGGTATTGCAGTTCAATGTTTTTTTATTTGTTATTGACACATTCCACAGCGAGTTTCTCACCACTTACAGGATAAGAAGTAGGTAATTGTTTCTTAATAAATTCTCATTAGAGAACGGTGCGGGTCATGGAAAAGAAACTAGTGTGTAGGCCTAAACACCAGGATCTCGGGATTGAAAGGCAAACATGCTATCCATCAGGCTGAAGTACCACTCCATAATTACATGGCAGAGGCGTATCCAGGATTTGGTTAAGTGGATACTCAACCCCACTGTGATTGTGACAAGCAAAACAAAAATAGTAATTCCCTCTATTTTACGTGTTTTATGACTTGGATTCGGTGAAGGGAAACTCAACCCCAGTCGGCTATTTTAACTACTTAAACAAATAACGGCATTTCCCTATTCTATGATTTTTGTAATTAATTGCCTTTTACAGCGTGATTCCTTTTCCTCTGAGGGGATAGGGAGTTTCATTTCCTCTCAGTGAGGTACTCGCCCCAATCTTCATATTTATTACACTCATTTTGTTTTCATCCTCTGAAGGTGGGTGTTCGAGCACCATACGCAATCCCTTCTGGATATCCACTGTGTTTTTGTCAACCCACGGTGGCTTTTGGTGACGTCGATTGATCCCTTTCCCGGGCGATTCAAATACGTTTTATGTGTATTTTTTCTGAATACCGTTATACCTCTTAGTAAATAAAGCTCTGTATTCCAGCAGTATGTTTGTACCAACATTGGATTTGTGTGCTATCTCTGTCCATTTGGGACTTTCGTATATGAAACAGTTAGGTACCATTTTTCCGACTACGCCTTTGGCCACCATGTTGAATTTCATATCACACGGAACATAAACCAACGGTATCAAGAAAAGAGATTTGTACACTGATCATACACATGTGTACCTGAAACTGCACATTTATTAATATTTTCCAAATAAAATGTCAAAAACCTCATAGTTAACTGTAAATATCCCAATTTTGACTTTAAATTTGAAATATTCCAAAAACAGAACAGTTAAAGCTAACATGCATCTGAAAAACTATGTGCGTTATAAAGAGAGCGTTCATATGGTTACTTGTAAATTTCAATTGTTTTTTTTTTTTTTTGCCTTTTTTTGGTTACATCAAAATTATGAATATCTCCATAATTATTGGTTTATCTGTGTAGGTGAAATGGACCTTTTTTCACTGGTGAATTCCCTTTCCAGTTGATACCACTGATGGTGATGTTCCGTTTGGTTTTTAAATCAAAAAGGTATCCATCTTGAATGTCAAAATGGCAGCCGAAGGAATGGTCGAAAAATGGTATTTTTTTATTTGTATTCAGCCTTCCCAAAATTACAAAAACAGTAAAAGAAAATCAATTTTGGCATCAAAATCCCACTGAAGCCTCAATCCTGACATCTTTCCAAACTATTGGTTTCAGAAATGCATACAGAAGCAATTGTTTCTCTTTTATAGATATGGAGATAGTGAGTGAAGACAAGCAGGTTCGTGTAATTCTGTGGTGCATTCATCGCACGATTTCTACTGCCTTTGAGAAGTCAATGGGCAATCTGGATCATGTACAGATCATTCACGAACCATATTTCAGTGTTTACAATTACGGGCCAGATAAAAGAGAGCTACCTGACTACATGCAAAAGGAGGACGATACATTCTATGATTTGGCTCGCAGCGTCCAGATGGACTATACATCAAGCTGGGATTCTGAAACAGCCACTTACAGATATCTTAAAGAGAGCATTCTTGAGGCTGAGTATCCTGATAAAAAGGTGGTCTTTGTCAAAGATATGTCGTATGGTGTTCCCGACAAACTAGATATGTTACCTAAAGGGTATCGCCATGCATTCTTAATTCGAAATCCAGTTAAAGTTTTCACGTCATGGAAGCGGCTGCTAAACAAATACCGAAACAAAACAGTGGGGGATGAATTAGCAATGGATCCAACAAAAAATGGTTATGTTCCTGTAAATTATGGTTTTGGAGAAAGCTTCCAAATTTACGAACACGTTGTTAAAACAGGAATCGAACCAAATCCAGTTGTTATTGACTCCGACGATGTACAAAACAATCCAGAATCGATTATGAGGCAGTTCTGTGACCGCATTGGGATTCAGTTTACAGATAAACTGATAAACTGGAATGCAGGAGATGGTTTTCTACAGGGGTGGAAAGGTTCCAGGATATTCATAAAGGGGAATCATGTGTTTGAATACTACAAACAGGCATTCGACTGTACAACCTTTCATAAACCTACACCCGAACCAAACCGAGCAGACCTTGATGATGACGTCAATATATGTATTGATGCATCTCTACCTTATTACAAAAAATTGTATTCGCACCGACTCATACCATAACATGGCAGGGCCGGATGCAGAATTTTAGAAAGGCGGGTGGGGGTGGGAAGTAGAGACTAAATGTTTTTTTTTTCGGTGGGGGTTGGCAGTGGCGTATCCAGGGATGTCTGCTCAGTGTGCTCGAGCACCCCCTTCAGGGGTAGTAAAATAAAATTAAAAATTGATAATTAATAGCTTTATTAGCAGATGCAAGAATTTCACCGTATAATTGTTATCTTTTAAACACTTATGCCCTCACTAGTACAGTGTACGGTAAACATTCAATCCAATTGAATTGTTTGAAGTGAGGTTCAAGCATGCACGTAAACAACAAACAAGAACAATCGCATTGTACAGGCCAAACTGGGTGCATGGGGCGGGTGGAAATTTTGAAAAAATATGTATTTAGCTAAAATTTGGTTGATTATTACATCATTGTCATTCACTCATTGATTAAACTAGCCAAAAACAAAAAAAAAACAAAAAAAAAAAAAACAAAAAACGGTTCATATTGATTTTAGATTGGATTTTGACAATATTATTACTTTCCAAATGGGCTTCAGCTCCACCATGGTTGGGGCTGAGTTAACAAAATTTTGAACTATGACGCAACTAAATAACCGAAAATGGCATTCAAAGAGAGTCCCATTTTCCTTAAAATAATGACATTGTCAAAACCCCAAGTCACCATTTCTAAAGATTACTCCCTAAATATTCTATATGAATGTAATTTTCCGTCATTTATGGGCGTCATAATTCAAACTTTTTTACTGCAGCCCCAACCATGGTGGGGCTGAAGCATGTCCCCCTAAAAGTAATAAAGTTGTCAAAATCCCAAGACACTATAAATCACTCCCTAACTGTTCTATTTTAATGCCATTTTACGGTCATCTAGAGGCGTCATAGTTTAAAATTTTCTTACCTCAGCCCAACTATGGTGGGGCTAAATCCCATTGTTTTCTTAATGTAATGAAATGGTCAATACCCCAGAACATTATTTCTAAAGATTAACCTCAGGTGTTCTATTTGAATGACATTTCGATCATCTGGAGGCGTCATAGTCCAAAATTGTCTTACTCAGCCCCAAACCATGGTGATGTGGAGTCCCATTTTTTTTCTTAAAATAATGACATTGTCAAAACCCCAAGTCACCTTTCTAAAAGTCACGCCCTAAATATTCTATATGAATGCCATTTTCGTTCATTTATAGGCGTCATAATTCTAAATTTTCTTACCTCATCCCCAACCATGGTGGGACTAAAGCCAGTGTCCCACTTAAAGTAATAACATTTTCAAATCCCAAGACGCTATGTCTATAAATCACTCCCTAAAAGTTCTATTTGAATGCCATTTTCGGTCATCTAGATGCGTCATAGTTTAAAATTTTCTTACCTCAGCCTCAACAATGCTGGGGCTGAAACCCATTGTTTTCTTCTTAAAGTAATGACATTGTCAAAAAATACCCCAAGACACTGTTTTTAGAAATTACTCCATATATGTTCTATTTTCGGTTATCTAGAGGCTTCATAGTTCAAAGTTTTACCTCCGCCACCAACCATGGTGGGGATGAGGTTCATTTTCCCCTCAAAATAATAAAACTTGTCAAAATCGCAAGATTAAATCCGCCCTTGCATGGTACCACCTTTAAAAAGAGAAAATATTCGAAGAAGCATCGGAAAGAGGGTCTTTCGTATAACACAACGTGTGAAGGTATATTTCAAGTGATCGTTTGGTGAAAGAAGACACATATTTGAGTATCGTGTAAAGTCGTCAATGATACCATAAAGACAAAACAAACTCGCGCTATTACAAGAAGAAACAAGTAGTGGCGGTGGTCAAGTCCGACCTACACTTGAGGAAGTTTGCTAGCAAAGTATCACGTGAGGCACCTTGCTTTTAGATTGTGTACATTTTTTTAGCGAAGCAAAGTGCCCGTGAAACTTTGCTCAGTGTGCGTCACATTTTTAGTGGAGAAAGAGCCCCATGAGGCATGGGTGCTAAGCAAAATTCCTCAAGTTCGCGCCGGGCTTTATTAATCACAGGGGCGAATCCAGATGAGCTCGAAATAGGGGGCCCGATGTCAATTTTTACAAATAAAAGTGAGAGATTTTAACAATAAACTGACGGCAACAGGCGTGGGTCCAGGGTCCGCCTATAGGGCCGGGCAAAATTTTCTCCACAGATTTTTTCTGGAGCACTTTTAGAGGTCCAAAGTTAGCCAAAAATTATTATTTTGCCGAGTCAAAAGTGGGTGGGGGAGATCCGTTTGGCCCCCTTGGATCCGCGCCTGAATCACAGCACACGCGCGTTTGACATTGCTTCGTGCGCATTTCGTACCATGTGCCATTTCGTAGTGAAACTGACAAAGTGTTGTTTTTGATCTTGTGCTTCTGGATAAACTGTAAAGCCTATGTAAGGCTTGGTGGTTAATTCAAATCACAATCATCTGCGTTCTAGCATGCCGTACTTTCTAAATCAAGTTTTATTATGAAGCTTTTGGGATTTTTACCATAATAATTGGATTAGGAGGAAACATGAACGCCAAATTATGGGCCACCCCTGGTGTGTGCATTGCTTATTTAATTAAAAAAAATATTATTATTTAGCATGGCAATATTACTTTATAAGAATAAATTTAACACTGATTATATTGTGGTTGTTCATTTATTTCGGTACTTGCATTCATACTTACTTGATCGTAAAGAGTCTGTGAAAACCCAAAGACTTACGGCATAAGAACCTTCAGAACGTGTTTATAATGTAATGCGTATGTTGGGTACAGTAATGGCAAGAAAAAATACTTATCACGGAATATTAATTAAAATTAAATGTAGTTTGTGAAAACTTATAAGCAAATAAAATTTTAAAGTTAAGAGATTACAAAATGATATTTTTTTTCATAAGAGAAACCGATAAACAGATGAAGCCTGAACCACATCAGATTGGAGACTATTCCAAATATCGAACATTCTATAGCTAAAAGAAACTTACTAATACCATTCCTCTTTTTAAACGACTTTGTTTCATGACCCCTGGTTGAAAGTCAGAAGATGAAACAAATGTTGTAATTAATAGTATCAAAATCACTTTACTCTCTACTCCTAAAAGAGTAGACTCTAAAGGTCTGGATCATATCTGCTACTCAAGCGTCTTTATTAACCCTAAATATGGCAATATGCAAGGGTAGTCAAGATGTCTTATTTTATTTATAATGTTAGTGCCTCTTCAAATCAAATCATCTTTATTGCAACCACATTTTCTGTCTATTGGATCTTCGTGGAAGAGATTCTAATTCATCGCCATCGCCACCGTCAATATCGTCATCATCGTCGTGATCGTCAGCAGCAACAGCATAATCATCACAGGGCATATCATAGAAACGTATTTTCACCAGATTTTATCGTTTGCACCCGAACTCAGCGAAAACGGTCAAATCACTCTGCTGCGTGGTAGTTCATTTCTTTACCCAATAAGATCGCGAATTGTTATTGGATGTGTTTTATATTCTCTATTGTTCCAAAAAAGTTACTCAACTAATTACACCAACTTTTATTTAAGATTCATGCTCATTAAATTCGCTCCACAAATCTTTTTGGGCCAGTAGGAATAAAAAAAAATATTTTACGAGTTGGTGAGTAATAACCAAAACAGCCAAACACCTCTAAGATTCCCAGATTCTAAATCGGTTTAATGAGCTGTTACAAATCTAAGTTTTCCAATGAAGCTGTAGCGAATTTATCAAGTTATCATTCACGCACAGGTAAAATATTTTTTTCCATAACATAAGGCGTTTGGGCCATAAATTTGCAAGTCATAAATATAATACTTAAAACGTAATTTTAAAAACAATCTAGTTTTCTCCGATGGCTAAGAGATGATACAACGTTTTCATATGCCCACGTCGTAAATGAAATTCGTAATAAATGAATTTGTAACTGAATTTATGGAGATTTATTTCCTGTGGTCGGTCAACCACTGTTTATTATTAGCTGTACCCTTATGTGTATTACTCTTATTTAAAAGCTATAAAACTTGCTAATTTTAAAACAATAATTCCAGATGTGTTTTTTTTTAAATGTTAAAGTATGCTATTACTGTCCACCAAAACATTACACTTGACATGCCAACTAGTATTTTAAAAAAGTGTAAAATTACAACTTTGAAACTTTCACAAAAACCAGAATAATTTCCTGGAAAAATATAAATTCCGGGAGAAACTGATAATTTGAGAGACCGGTAGACAAGCAATCATTCCTGGAGACTCCAAGACCATTCTGGAGACTTGGGCCTTTTATACCAGTTATATCAATTTCCCCAATATTGTTGTAGCATATCTCTGTACTTTTCCATCTCATCTTCTTTTAGTGCATGTTGCAATTCAATGATGTCATCAATGTACGCCATCCGCTCTTCACTATTTATTACAAATTTTGACACAATATTTGTTGATTGACCAGGGCGTGTCTAGAGGTAAACATGGGCAAAGCCCAACACAGAAGTGGTTTCTCTAAGCCCTAGTTCAATACAATAAAATTTTTAAAAACAATAAAAAATGTACACAAAATCTATACACATATAAAATCTATGCACATGCTAAAATCTCAATAATGAATATAAAATAGGTCTACAATAAAATACGTCTACATTTCATTTAACGATTCAATAAAAAAAATTTAAAAAGTTTTTTTTATAAAACATACAAGATTTGATTGAGAACTTTATTAATAGAATATCAATATCAATTGAAATTACAAAATGTACATGTCTTACGATTAGGCTAAACTTAGTTTGGATTCTCGTGATCATCCATATGTTATTTTCTAGGTATCAATCAGGATAACCATGTGCATATTCACATCTTACTCGGTTAACATTTTTTCAAAGCACATTCTTATCTAGCAATCTCCCTGACGCAAACATTTTAAAGATGTATTGTCACTTGAAAAATGACAAAAATTAGATTTTGAAAATAACCTGCTTATTTTGAAGAAATACATAAGTTATGACGATGACACTAGAAATTAGGTTATTTTAAAATTATTTACCCCCAATATTGCAAC
>JAOTQE010053860.1:0-20380 GCA_025631205.1 Nesometra sesokonis
GTTGGCCTGCAACCAGGGGCGGAGGGGGTGGGTGATAACTCAGGGGTTGGAGGACGGTCCCCCCTGAAATGGCACTCCAACTACAAAATTCACATTCACAACCCAAAAACTATGGTAAATATGAGTATTGTGGGCTTGAAAACCACCTTCAGGGACCAGAAAAACAAAATTAAAAGCAACAACAATTTTTTGGCTCATCAAATAATGTACTAAGCGGGCTGGGGTGGCCGAACAAAATTTTTAAAAATAACTTCTTCCCCACCCCCCCCCATTCGAAAACGTTCCGCCGCCCCTGCCAGCAACCCTTGCATCTGCTAACGGAGGGTCACCTAAAAACCTAGGCTAGGCCAATGAATGTTAGGTGTATTTAGGCCAAGATTAGACCCAGCCTACTCTAGTAGGCCATGATAAACAAAATTAATTTTACTCTCCTAAACACTATAATATTAGTAGGGCCTAGGATAGCCATATCACACTTTTTGGTATGTCATCTGTAAATTATTTT
Source organism: Nesometra sesokonis (assembly GCA_025631205.1). NCBI lineage: Eukaryota > Metazoa > Echinodermata > Crinoidea > Comatulida > Antedonidae > Nesometra > Nesometra sesokonis. The sequence continues at coordinate 506 of JAOTQE010053860.1, forward strand.
TTAAACTTGGCACGTCGCATGTAAATAATTAAATAAAAGAAATATTTATATTTGTGTGAAAATAAATATTTATAATCAGTATCATTATTAACACTTGAGTTTTCAGAAAAAAATCATGGATTGCAGGTTATTTTAACCGTTCAAAGAGAAGCCTGAAGAGAACTTGTAGTTGTTATAGTGCATAGGCCTATATCAGTATCAATCTACTCTGTTTCAGAACAGGGCATGCGCAAAAATGCCTTTTTGTAACGTTTTCTATGTTTACGTTGCGTGAAGTTGATTGAGTTCAACTTTACGCAAGCGCAACAAAAACGAGCGCAAAAGTTGATTTGCGTCGAAAATGCTTTGCGTTGTCGGTTCCCACTAAAAACGCAACAAAACCTACTTTACGTCATGGCGTTGCGTCAACTTTGTTACGTTGCGTCTCAGTGGGAACCAGGCTTAAACAATGATAAACCACGTGGCGTTTTTTTTTTCAAATCTCATTTGGAGTGACTGCTTGATGGTTAACATGCTTAATGTCCAATCCCGAGAACATAGGTTCGGACCAGGGAACTGTTCCCTGGTTCGGACGAAGTTTTTAAAAGGGGAACAATAAAACGTGCTTTCTAACCTCTATACAGAATCCTGAAATTCATTAATTATGCAAATTTACGCAAATTTATTCAAAATCACGAAATACTACTTTACATTTCTCAACGGATTTTCATTTTTTTATCTGATAGGATTGGTGCTTCGAAACAGGCCTATACACAATTCTGAAACTCATTATGTATCCATTTTTATTTCAATATTAACGAAAAACGATATTTGTACATTTCAGAGAATTTTGATTTTTTTTGGTTTAAGAAAATTTGCAAATTTAAATAATAAAAAACCGCTATACTTTTACATTTCACAGCGGATTTTGATAGTATTGTTTTATCTGATATGGCATGTTGGGGGCTTCCAAAATTCTACACAAAATTTTGGAATTCATTAATCATAGGCCTGTTTATTCACTATTAACTAAAAATGCTACTTTTACAGTTTACAACGGAATTTGATTCTTTTTGTTTCTTATCTGACAGGACAAAAATACTCAATGGCGTAATAACATTACTTGTTTTTAATGGTCAGAACCACGAGAATCATAAAAAAGAAACAAAAACAATTGATGCACTCACCACAGAATTTAGTTAAAAACGCACAGTATCCTTACATAACTATTTTCAACAATTTTACTTCCCTTAAAAAAAACTTACTAGGCCTACCATATTGATTAACAAATTAGTTATTAATTACAGGTTTGTTATATGCAGTAAAGATCCTTTCTAGAAATAATAAAAAAGAATACCATATGTTGAGCAGCGTATCTATGGTAGATTGTGAGATAATGCGAGTCGCATGGCCGAACGGTTAAGGCAGGGGAACCGTGAACCATATAAGGACAACATCATGGGTTTGAGGTCCGCTCGCACCATGGTTCTGGTGGTGAAACAAGTCTTCTCGGATAATGACTATAAACCGTAGGCCCAGTGTACACATACGGCTCGTGTGCTCTAAAGAACCCAGTACACCTTTCGAGACGAGTAGGGGGTTACCCCGATGTACTGGTTCATATATTACCCCTGCTATGGACAGACGAATGGGCGCAGGGTCAAGCAAGTACTTGCCGCATGACATGACGTTACTCTTAGGGGAGTAGAAAGTCATATGAATGTGTAACATGTAGTCCACAGCGCCTTGAGACTATTAAGTATAAGGCGCTAAACTATGTGATGTCACAAAACTGTTTTTCCATTTAGTTACTGAATTGAGCATTATATTATACTGACTTGTATTGCAGTCAAGTTGTAATCAATTCAGCATTAATTCCAGTTGATCTTTTATTAATTTCATATTAAGGATTTGGCACAGTTGTGTTTAAACGTCGATATTTGAAAAATGTGTCCCTTGTTATAAAACATAATTCGTGTGGAAGTTTTGCGTAAAGTTAAATATCGAAGCTGTCGATTTATTGTTAGTCATGGAATAGATCTATTTACGTTTTTAAGTTAGCTAGAAGTACATCAATATCAATATAGACCTACAGGCGATTCTCTTTAATTGACAGGAACATAATCAATAACACTCAAATGTATTTAAATTGGGTCTAGAAGAAACATCTCTTAAATTAAACAGTGTTGTAATAATATTTTACAACGTTAAATATATTAGGCTATAAGCCAATCGAATGTTGCTATATTGGTTGTCGGTCAAACTACTTTATAATCAATTATTGCATTGGATATTGCATGAATAATAATCTTGTTGAAAACCCAGCGATGTTATGTAGCTTAAATGTATGGTAAAGGTAGACCCATATTCCATACTGAACGTAGAGGAATGGAATACTGATACTCATTGTAATACTGGACCTCTATTTTGTATGGTAGTGTTGCTACTTCCTTTCCACGCCGCCTCTTTAAACTTCCATGGTATGTTTCAACCAGTTTTTCATTCACAACTGAAAGCTGTCCTCACCGGGAATTGAACCCGGTTCGTCGGCATGGCGTGTTCTAACCACTCGATAAACCATTCGACTCTAGCTTAAAAGTACATTTTGTTCAAATTTACATCACCAAATTAATATTGACTGAAAATGACAATGCTATTTATTTATTGGGAGTGATAAAACTGCCTATCATTTCAGTTTAATTCAAATATAATATTGATCAACTCATGAAGTACGGTGTTCTTTACCTTGTGTAGCGACATAAAATAGAAAACAGTAAATTTTTATTCATGCGATATAGATATGTGAATGCATAAGAACTCTATTGCTGTCATAATATAAACTCTCCAAAAATAAATATGAATGTTTGCTTACATACGCCATAATGCATAAGTGAAAGACAGAAACCGTTTCTGAATTGTTGGTATAGAGTACGTCGATACCGCCAATTACTTATTGGTATAAAACATTAAATAACTTATGGGATGCCACTGAACGTTGGCCGTTCTCGGAAGAAAACATAAGGGAGGGATGGCAAGGAATTGCAAATTGATTTAAAGTGTAAATGGAGGTGATATTATGAAATAACATACAGAGTACATTGAGTGAGATGTTGTCTCGATTATACTGTGGAGAAAAGAGAATGAAGCATGGATCATGGGATTGCTTCCTCAGCAAAAATGCGCTTGCCTGCCCTCAATCGTTGTCTATTTTGTATACGACGTAAATTGTTCAGAATCTAAACTGTTTTATTTTTAGATATGCGACCAAGAATCTAAAAATCCACCCACAAGTGTTCCCCTGGTTACTCATGAGTTTACATGTATTACCTTTACTCCAAAAAAGTAACAATTGGTGAATACTTATCTTTTCTCCAGAGGAAAATTGGAAAGGGTAGCAATAATGCAGGTAATACACATTATGTGAATAAATGTGGATCGGTTTGTCTACCTTTCTTCAAGGTGTGATGGTCGATTTGGTTTGCAATTTATCAAGCAGTTTCTTAACGCGTTTCGTTATCCCATTGGTTAGTGGTCAGTCAGTCTTTTGTGATCAGTTTCTATCACGTTTACTGTATTAAGAATGTGTAATAAATGAGATACACGCCATCGTGGCAGCATTCAATATTTCAAAATTGTATCATCAGGAATGATAATTCATGTCGAAATATTGAATCCTGTCACGGTGGCGTGTATATCACTGCTTGGAGTATACTTTCTTAATTGAAGTTGATTAGTGGACCTTTACGGATTTATTGTATTAATTTAGTATGAAGTTTCTTGGTATTAGTTTTGGTCATCGACTGCCATCGGTTTCCATTTTCTTTAATTTCCTCTAGTTCCAATAGTACATTTGGTTCAATATTTAGTAGAAAGTTTCTTAATGTCTATGGAACCTAATTTATTAATTGGTCAGTCTGCATGTCGGTTTTTCGATATCGTAGTTTCGAAAAGGAACAATTTATGTTAGAATTTCGGACTACTTTTCACAACAGATGTATGCACCATTTATTTTATTCGTCAAAATATATATTGAGTATCTAAGACATAACTTTTCTTAGTTACAACAATAGTAGCAAATCGGTAATCATTTGCACTTGCTAAAGAGAAAAAAAAATAATGTCAACAGTAAGATTTCCTAAACTGTTAGAAAATGTCTCAAGCAGTTACGTTTTAATCTTATACAAACTATTGTCACTTTGTGAAATGACTCCTTTTATCATTGTTCTTAATCCTAACATCTTATCGATTTATTAAGCCTTCTACTACATTTTAAATGGGTTTAAAGTAGACAAGCATAGGTCTCTGTAGGGTGTCGATCTCCCGACTGAGCAAGTACTTTGTAATAGTGCCTCTTTCTGCCCACTGGTATATACAGTAGTTTGGTACTTATGACGACATAAGAGCGATACCAATTATTGTTAATTTTTTTGGACAGCAGTTGTATCTAAATTAAAGCATGCCGTCATCTACCTACCGTTCAATGAAGTTTATATTCGATATTAAATTTCTTTCGCTTTGTTTTTGGAAATTATATTCCTATAGTGCCCCAGTTAGTTTCCAACTGTATATAAACATAAACGATAATAAAGGTTAGATAAACATGTAACTATTTATATAATGTTATTTGCTACTTACCTCCAACAAGGCAAGTTACAAATGTAACGAAGACGACCAATGATATTTGCATAGCTATTTTATGGAAGGCGCCGACTAATATTTTCTTTCGCGCCTCCCGAACCAAAAGCGGCAAATTCTTTCAGGCTGTTAGAGCCGATTTTCACGAATAACTATTATTAATGTCACTCTTTTAGATAGTTTGATGATATCTTGGTTGTTTTCCCTTCGTAAAGTCCCTCATTATTGTCTGAATTCTTATTGTTGATTATCGATGAGTTTAGTCGCATTGTTCAAGAGATCGCGGTATTTGATTGGTAGCGAAAATTCGTCGATATGCATGGGCGCACATTTTTCAGACGACAGAAGCTAAGGAGAACATCTTACCCGCTCAGATCGATATTATCCAATACATCATACAAGTGATAATTTGATATAATTCCAGATTTCTTATGTTATATGAAACCTCGAAGTGAGTTATTGTGGTTTTGGTCTTACTACTGTAACACCCGTCGTCGCTCATGACACAGACAAGTAAAGTGCTTAACAAAATCGGATCGATTCTCGTTCTGACAATATCCTCGGGTAACACGGCTCTTATTGATGGTATTATTTGGTATTATGTTCAAAAGTTCAAATAATATACTAAATCCTTGCACGAAAACGCTTACGGCCAAACCATTTTAGAAACTGTATAATATCCGCTGTGACCATAAAGATAATCGCTCGGCGTTCTATACAGCACGTACAAACTCGCAGTTATAACTTGTCAACGCGTGACAGACCGAACGCACTATGATGTCGCTGTTCTTTGGTGAACTATGGGACACCGGCGTTCCACAGTATTGACACTAGACGCGTGTCATTGATGCTGGAATTATAATTCCAACGCGTTGCACAACAAACGCAGTATGGCGTTATTGTTGTTGCGTGAACTTTTTGTTTTAAGAGTTAAACAATTTGCTCCACCTTTGATGATTTCGTGGAATTGTGAATTTAGTGTTCAGTGTGGGCTATTTATATTTATAGTGTATTTATGGTATACTTCAGTTCATCGTTAAAATATCAATGTAGTCTATTCGGATAATTATTCTCTAATTATAAAACTCATTTGTTTTTCTAAATTGTATAATTAAGGTCTAAGAAAAGTGTATGGGCATTAGGTTTATACAGGAATAAGGACAAGATAAACGCATCAATTTAAAAGAACAAATGAAACATATCCGAGTATGTACTGTACTAAAGCTTAACATGTCACAAGGGACGACAACAGATGACTCATTCGTCCAGATTCACTCTGATTGCCATTCTTAATTACCTTTAAGTAAATGGAGGTAATCTCCACAGATGCACTGGTTTTTTAGGAAAAACGTGGGTATTTAGAAAAACGTATAATTAAAGGGCTAACGATATACACTATACGTAATCTATCTCTTAATAAGGTCCATTGGTCTGTATTTTATCTAATGTCTTGAACATCTTTACGAAAAAATATATTTATAAAGGTTGCTCTTCCTCATCTTACTATACTCTATTCTCATAATTTAACATATCGCCTTTGAAAAGAGGCAACAATATTTACCCTCGCACCACTGAAGTAGGAAGAGGGTATTGCAATGAGCTCCGTCTGTGTGTCTGCCCTTCTGTCCGTCTACGTCCATCTGAAAAACTATTGGGCCGATTTACTTAAATTTTCAGATAATGTCAGATCCAACTGTATCTAGGTCCTCCCGAGGTTTGGTGCTGATCTGCCTTACCACATGAATTCTAGATTCTAATCTACTTTGTTTTGTGTCTACTGCCCTCTCTTTTTAGTGGCAAACACCAGAGACTAAGCTATTGACTTTGACTTTCAAAGCATAACCTTTCTTGACCCTGAGGTAGTAAAATAGCATATTCCATTAAGATAACTCTGTTCTTGACCCCAAGAACAGTATAGGCTATAGGGTTTATTTTATTGTGGCCTGTTGAATAGTCATTGATTATCACCAGTGTGCAAGAATTTTTCTACTCTCACCCATGTGGGTATAGGGTATTAAAATACAATTAGCTCTCTTTGCATGTCTTTCTGTCTGTCTATCTGTCTTTCTGTCAGTATGTGTCTCAGCATCTAGGCGCTGTTTTTTTTACTGTATATTATTTTTTTTATGAATAAAATTGTGCCCAGACTCAGTGTTCTTATATTTTACAGTAGCTAATCTCAGGCTCAAAATGTTATTTTGGTCTTGTTTTATGTACTATATTCAAAGGCAAAGAATGACTACCGTATTGTATGGATAACCTTTGCTGTATAAAGGGGTCTGTCTATGTGTATGCCTGGTTGGGGAAATTCATGTATATTATTACAGCAGAAGCTGGGCTGGGTATTTTGTGTCATTCTCCGATAAAACTTCTGATTATATTACAGTACATCTGATGACATTAATGGAGTAGATATTGAATTGATATAACATTTTGAAAACAGTATGTGATGAGCTTGAATTTTTTGGTTTATTAAGTTCCCTTTAAAAAAAATCCCATTTGAATATTTTTCAGCCTCAATTTGTTTTAATTTTGTTCTCACTTTTTGAGCATTTTCTTATAATTTCTTAATTCTTATAAAATGCATTCTAAAAAATGGTTTATTAGGCATGTGAGCCATCTAAATTTGCTACTATAATACAGTTTACAGTTACAGATTTCAGACGACATGTTGGATAGAAAAACATAGGCGAGGGTGTAATCATTTGCGATAGCTTGTTTCTCGTTAAATTTATTTGTAAAGTTTTCCAATTTCACGATCATCGTTTTCATTCCTTTCTTCCTCCTAGGAATGTCTATGCCCCTTCACAATGACCGACAATAATCTCATCTCTGTTTTCCTGTTAAACCTTATCGTTTTCTCCATTCCTGCCTTACCCATTTTACCCATTCTCTTTTACTCCATTTTAAATATTAACCAACCATCTGCCATCCCCACTGATATAAAACTTAATTAATATATGTTAATTTTATATTGTATTGTTATATTTTTTATGCGGATAACCTTCGATGGCATCTAGTAAATAAAATTGAAATTTAAAGAAAAAAGGTTTTTGAAATGGTCTCTCAGGGAACTCCCCAAAGAATGGATATTCACACTTTTACATTAAGAGAGTAGATTGGTTCAATCGAAATTTCCGATTTAATCATTCGGATAAACGGCATCATCGACATAACCCTTTGAAACGTTATGACGAGATGTTTGGATCACAATTTTACATACATTCGCAACCATAACATGACGAAACCTGCTTATCAGTTTGTATTAGTTATTAGTTGATAAAACTAGAAATAGCTCGTTTTATTTCTAATGAATTCATAACTGAACGTTCATATTGACAATTACGGTTATATTATGACCTGCCATGTTTTTAACCAACATAAGTAAAATATAATACATTACTGTCAGTTTCCGATTCCCGCTAACAGGGGAATTGGTAATTTGCAATGTACACATCGTGGGACTTTGGTTTAATAATATCAACACCAATATAAGTTTTATTATTATGAAACTGATCGTCTGGTTAGATAAGTCAATGCAGTATTTGTTCATACTTCGTGCTTTGATATTATCAGTACCTACGAGGATGTAAAGGCCCTTACCCTCTGTCCTGTGGTGATTTATCCTGAGGTGTCTGATGATTTTATCATTCTGTCAAATGCATTTAGTGTAAGATCCAAGAATCAGATCTTCCAATTGACGAAGAAGAAAATTTAACTCTCAGGTTCAACATAAAATACGTTTAAGTTACCTACTCCTGCTGGTCTTGAAATTTTACTGTGTACTCCACATAGGCTAAAGATTTGTCTTTTGTAATGAAATCTCTTCACAGTTTTTAAATTCATCATGTTCCTGATAATTATTGCTTGCGAATAAAAATGTTCGGCTCAGAAAAATGACATCTCGTTCATATGCATTGTAAACTTTTAGATTTTAATATTTGACCCCATGCCAACAATAAATACACCACTTACAATATTTGCTAAACAAATGACTGCCAGACGATAGAGTTAATTCACCCTTTTAAATTCGATGTATCTATTTACCATGGGTCGAAAAGTGTGGTCTTGATACAGCATTCTTAAGAACGTTTGGTTTTATGAGTATCTTCCGCAAACAACACTATTCTGCCCAAATACATGTACAATATACAATAAACTGAATTTTAAATTGAATTCATTTAATGTAGAGTAGCAAACAAAATAATGAAAACTACAATCTGTTTGATGAAATATGTTAGTCATCTCTGGAATATGATGATAAATGAATAATTCACTTACTCAGAGACAAAAATTTGAGAAACACTACGTTTCGGCTCCTTCCACTAAGGGCCTTGATAAAACCTTTATAATAATCCATTCTAGTAAGAGTAGACATAGCTCAGAAATGGTGTAAATCCTAAAAATGCAACAAAGAGGGTTTCAGCATGATTCCAGTAGTATTACAACGTATTTTTTTAAAAAGAAAATCGGACCAGAGGAAAGTGGGTTTTTTCAAGATGGTTGCCATATCATAAAATGGCTACAAATTGTACTCCAAATCACGGTTTTTAAAACTAGTATCAGGTTGTATAGGTCAATAGAGTATTTGAGACAATTTATAAACTATGGTTAATATTCAAGATGGCCACAAAAAATGGCGCCCACATCATAAAAGTACAGACATGGGATCAGATCAGATATTCAAACTGGTGTCTAAGATGGCGGTCTCACCTTGTCATTTCCATTTATTTTTTGATATTTAGAAAATAGCAACAATTGTTTCCTAAGTCTCCTACAAAGCTCAGCTTTATATGATCAAATCCTTTTGTCTTGGTACCACATTCTAAAGATTATTTTATTTGTCTCTGTTTTAACAAAAAGTTCCTAATAATCAGACCATTATTTACATCATTAATGATCAATAGTTTATTAATTATTTTGAAAAATATGAAAATTTTTAGATTGAGATTTTTGCGTAGATTTAAGATAAAAATCGTCTTAGATGCAGGTTTAGATGATACATTAATTAATTTAAACGTTCTAACAATTAATTAATTTGTCGTGTTCTAATATGAAGTTTAAAACAATTCGGTATATTATGACGTCATACGCAGTTAAATTTCATGTGCTGAAAAATATGTAAATCTTGAGTTACGGTACGATAATGTAAATAGCCATAAGTGCAGTTTTGTGGTAAATTCCTTTGATCTTGGAATCATTCTAACGCTGATTGAATTTTCCATTTGTTAACATAAAATGCATAACTATCGGGTCAATACTTACATAAAAAAATAATCAAAGGTGCCATACAATTTTCAAATCAAGTATCAAGTATTAATATCGATATTAGTATCAATTATTAAGTAACCAACATAAGTAGTTTTAATGAGTTCTTAACTGTTGTGTCACAAACAAGAGGTGGCGCCCCTTTTGGTAGTAGCATGGCGAAAAGGAAATATTTACATGTATGTACAGAGAAAATATTAAACTTGAGTTTTGGGGGTAAGGGTAATATATAGTCATAAGTACAGTTTTATGTGAACAATCCTTTTGAAATTGGTATAAAAGGATTACGTAATTTGCTTCAAAATTAAGTTCACATATATCGGTCATTAATTAAGTTATGGGTGGTCAGAGGTCACATAGAGTGAAAAAAACATGGAAGTATTCACTTCTTGGGGTAGGAGTAACAGGGGCAAGGGTGGGGGCGCACTTTTAAATTCCGGGTGGGCGTGGTTCTTAAGTATGTCCTGACGAGCAAAAAAAGAAGGTCACTTCCCCTATTTTGGTGTTCTGGTGCCGTATTTTAGTCGTATTTAGGGTTTTTGTTGTATATTTTGGATCCGGCGCACCTAATATAAGGGGGGGGGGGCGCAACTACGTTTTGACGATAATAGGGGGCGAGGTGCGCCGGTTGCGCCCCTCCCTAAATCCGCTCCTGAGTAGTTGTTTCTATTAGTTAATACTAAACTAGCTTTGTTGGTTTTACCGGCAATAAGGCCCAAAAATATTGTTTGCCCAAGCTCAAGGAAAATCTAGAAATTACGGACAGTTTTTGACTATCATGCCTCCCAACTTTTTGATACATAACATTATCCAGAAAACTCTAAGAACTTCACGTAGATAATAAAAGGTTATCGATAAATACAGTAACAGGTTTCTGCTAAAAAACCGACTTCTAAAAAAAAAACTTAATATTCTTTTTTAGGTCTTGTTTTTTTTATTTCGTGTCACATCTAGCAGCGGGTTTTCTGGTCACTAACAAGATGAGATCTAGGGCCTACCTTATAGCTTATAGAGTGCCGTTGTTATGGCGTGTGAAACCTAGTGTTCCGTTATGTTCAAGTCAAGGCCCTCGCGATTGGGAAGAAGCAAACATATTAACCACAGAGCACAGCACCACTCCTATTATTATTTTGTTATGTAAGCCTACTGTATACATGAATGAAATAAAATATGATTTGCCAGTGAATCAGATAAATTAAAACCATAGATGTATTTTAACAGCTAGACAGTGAACTTCTACAGAATACATAACCTCAAAGTGTATTCCATGGAAGCACATACTACCAAATACTACTGAAAAGAATGTCCGGAAACCAACCAATCAAATCATGTTACGTTTTACCGCTGTTGCTACGAAGAAATTGCGCCCCCAATCTTAAAGTTTTAAATTTATCAATAATCGAAAGTAACTTTAATCCAACTATAAAGATATTAACAACATAAAATATACGTAGCATATGTAAATAACTTGTATGAGAAAAAAAAGTTAAAAGTACAATAATTATAAAACAGTTATATCATTTAACTTAAATGTTTGTGACGAAGGCTGACGACCATCAATAGTAGGCGTCTACATTGGCTTGTAATTCTACAGTTTTAATTTTACTATCTAGCCGTAAATAATAAATCTATGATTAAAATTAATGTCGTGTATTTCTTTGTGACTCATAATATTGATTGAATCTACCAAAGAGGGCGTTTAAGTAAATAAGGTTTTATGAAATAGGCCTACTCTATATAAATGTTCAAATATAACTTTAATGAAGCTTAATTATATGCATGTTAAAGGCGTTAATACATCCCTATTAAAAGTGCCAATAATAATGCATTTGTCAAAAAAGTTATCTACACACTCTTAACATCGGCATAATCAAAATACAGTTATTACAATAAATAAAACACAATACACTTAAGATTGTCTATTAAGTAATTACACTAATTAATATTGTACAGAAATATAATTACTGTACATGTAACATACATAAAATAGTTTAAAAAACAGTATTTTAAATGTCCTAGAAACGGAATGTATCGTGCCTTACGTCCCTTTAGACACTATAGATGTAGCGACCTCTATGTTGTATTAGTTACGTTGTTTTCAATAAATACATCACGATTCCAAAAATATGGATTACATTTTTACTACATTTTTGGATTTTTAGTATATTTCCCTATATCATTATACGTGGAAAAATGCTGTTTTTGCATGACAAATCAAAAATGTCTCTCAGTACACAAGACTAACGTATTATGTATGCGAGTTTGCTGGTTTTCTCTAACTAGTAGATGCTTAAAACAGAGCTTATGGCTACGGATCATTCTCAACAGACAATTTTCTTTATGAGCGTGCGCGCTCAGCAGCCCACGATCGGCTTTTTCAATTTTGTCTTTTCGGACGATCATCCAATTGAATCAGATGAAAATAAATGCTGCTGCAAACTCAGTAGAGAGCCTATGCTTTTTCTGATGCTTCTCTCTTTTCTTTTCCATGGCTCTCCATCGCCATGGAATTGTCTAAAAAACAATACCAAAAGTAATCCGGTTTAAAGGTAAAAAATGTATCTCATTTGAAGTTAATCGATTTACTCGAGTTGAATCTGATCGCATCATTTTTTTAAACCAGAATCGGTCACCCATCATTACGTGTTCAATTTTTGAAAGTGTAGGGTAATTTTGAATTTACCACCATCAAAACAAATCTTTATAAAGTATAGTAAATTTAAGCGATCAAGTTGAAACTAATCAAATTACCCATTGTGACTGAGACTACTCAGATTGTGATAAGACTTGGCAAAATCTCCTAATGGGATGTACACCTAATGGTATTATTGAATTGTTTTTATGTGGAAAATTAGCGTGTAAAGCCTGACATACACCTTTAACTGTTCCCTGCATACACCATTCCCATGTACGTAGATAACAAAATAATTTGGTTAAAGTGCCTGAGTAACAGGCCTATTATAGGCTTGCCCCAAAGTCGCTTCTGTATATGGTCGTTTTTCGTAATATATGTAGCGCCGCCAACGACAACCACAATAAGTCTCATAATTTTTCCTCAGAACCTTATGGCTAAACTAAAATCAGAAGCTTATGGCTAAACTAAAATAAGTGAGTATGGGACGTCAATAGCGCCTTAAAATGAATCAATCAATAAAAATGAATAATCCCGACCTGTGAGTCAGGCTAGGCCTATTATTAATACAAATTATAAATTCAACTTATGCTACTATTGATCTTTTGAATTAAAATAAATACGATATTAACAAGTAAAATTACATTTAAATGTACATAATTATACTATTACTAATAAAATAATAAATAGGCCTAAAATGTCATTATAACTTTCATGTTTAGCTTGGTCTGTCCATAGATGAAATCTTCCATAGGTATATGCTGTTTCAAGCCGTGGGGAGCTTCAACCATCCATGTTTGATACCTACACGCTTCCTTCCTTATGAATGAGGTTTTGCAAATTTACGAAATACGATAACGAAAAAGGAAAAGTCACACTTCTAGTTTTGAACAAATGTGTTCAAAAATATATAAAATATTCTATCTACGACTACGAATTGCTGTTGATCGTCGAAATATACTGACCAACTGTGACAGATATTCAAGGTGTTTAATTCAAACGTTACAACAATTTATGACGTATACGTTTTCGTTTTCGTCAAGTTGCGAAACCTCTCTATTGACAAATCTACAGTGCTGTCGTGATGATCACCCAAACTAGGTAGTACATTTTGTACAATTGAAATGTTTCTGTTATTCAGTAAAATGATAAGGTCTGTTTACACTATGACGATATGATCGACGATAAAAGGATGCAAATACGTTTTTCCTATACAAATTCAAACGAATTTGAGAAGCCATGTTAAAATGACAGGAGAAACTTTCCTTGTATAATTTATTTTTACATATCGTATCATATGATGCCAACACAATAAAAGCGATAAAATCGTTGAAGTGTAACGATTTTAAAGTTTTCATTGATAACGACGCCGTTTTCATACAAAATGGGTTTTTTCTAAAAAAAAACCCATTTTGTTATAGTCACATGGTGACTGCATCGTTCTAGTAAGAAAACTTATCAAATTTAATTTAATTTATATATGTACAACTTTATTTTATCCATTTGTCGTTGATCGTTATCGTCATTGTGTGAACAGGTCTTTATGTTGTACAACCAGGCAGTAATTGTCTGATTTTTTGTATTAACCCGGGACTCTCTTCTCGAACGTAACCGTTGATATCGATAAGTGCATTGCTATAGGTTATGTCTCCCATAAATATATATGTTATAGCTGCAAAGACAAAATAATAAATATAACGTTATTTTAATTGAAATTCGACACAACAAACACTGACGATACCTTAAAAATAATGATAGACCAATCAAATGGCGGGATTTTCAGAGTAGTATTTACCTTATTTGGCTAAACGGCTGCATAGTGGTGAGGAAGGGGAGGACGGGCTTCCCCACTTCATTTTGAAAAAAAAAAGAAATTAGAAGTAATTTGTTTATGTTTGAATGTAAAAGAAAATAAAAACAAAGAGGAAATCCCTTTACTACAACTTGAGGGCGCTGTTTAGGTTATTTGCAAACAATCATAAACCGGGATCATTAGCAGTATAAATTGACTCGACTGTAGTTATACGAATAAAATTTGTCCTGCAATCTTTTATCCGTTGAAGAAATTCAGTTCCGCAATCGTTGCGCGAACGTTCCGGTTTTTTATTTCGTGGAGGTATAAAAAGGGTATTAGTGGGTTGTCCAAACCACTTACTTATCTCATATTAAGTATCTTCCCCGCCATACAGCACAAATGATTTTTGTCAGTCTAGCCCAATAATTATAGTATCTGCAGAGGGCGCCATAGTTTAAAGTTCCATTTAGTATGATTTTTTTTATACCATATCGATGGTTGGAATAGTAGTTTTTTTAATTGTTTTTTTTTAATTGTCAATTCTTAATTCTGTCAAATTGTGACACTTTGAAAAGTTTTTTATGTAAAAGGATGTCGTTTTCTATCATTTAACAGCTCCATATATAAATTGTCTACCTACAACCTTAACCATAATGGACTGAGGTTGGTGACCATAGATTAATTACTTTCCTACATTTTTGGGACAGACTCTTCTAATATAATACCAAATACACAAACATTATAGAGCATAATAATAGGAGGTTAAAAATAGATTTCTATAGGCCTAATCAAGTTTAACCAAATTTACAAAAATAAAAATTTAGTTAAAAAAATAAAATTAAAAAATATATTAATCAATTAAACATTTTTTAAACCTGATTAATAAATTCCGATAAATTGTACTAAAAAGTTCATCAAAAGTATTATTCTACATTGTGTAACTTTGAGACCAATTATCTAGGCTTGCGAGGTCAAGGTAAGACTAAGATTTTTTAATTTTTTTTTATTTCGTGTCACATCCAACAGCAAGTTTACTCGCCACTTACAAGGCGAAATCTACGCCACGCTTTCGAAAACCAAATCTAACTATGACGGTTGGGGTGGCGTTGTTAAGTCGTGGAAACCAACCAGGTTTGAACCCAGGACCACGGAATTGGGAGGCAAGCACGGTAACCACCTAGCTACAGCGCCACTCAAGTTAAAAGCATTATTAAATTCTGTACTATGAAATTGTTCAAAACGTAAACAGTAATCAGGGTATGAAGAATTCTTTTATACTAAATATCTGAAATAAATTTTGGAACTTATAATTTATGAAGTTTCTAAACGTCTACAATTTTAAGTTCCTATTACAAAGAAGAAGAATGCGCCTAACACGATCATTGTAAGGTTAACTTCATTTTTGTAAGGTTAAAATAGGGTTTAAGATTCAAAAGTACAGCGCAAACCTAATGCTATAAATTATAATTGGATAAATAAAAGAATTATAAAGCATAATTCGAGCCTTTTAAAATAAAATGTCTTATCCTGAATAAAAAAAACAGCCTGTTTCCTAATTTTTTTATAATAATTGTGAATGTGGTATTTCCATGAAAGAAATTTTTATCAAATTTAATACCTACAAAATTAAGTACAATACCTCCTTTAATTATCTTATCATTAATAATTAATTAACCATGTTGTGTGATTTGTTTATCTTTGGATTGAAAATTGTCAGTTCATTTACATTGCACCAGTCTATGACCTGTTGGAATTGCTTGCTAATTGCGTTCAGGTTAAAAACATGGTTGGTAAATGAATTAAATCATCAGAATTATAACAAAGCATCAGTATCATCACCAAACAAAAGAAAATAGAAGAAAACTGGTCGAATTTGGAAGATCATAAATAAATTAAAAGCAGAATTGGGCAAAAGACTGAACCTTGAGGCACACCACAATAATGGGTACTATTTGTTAGAAGTAAAGCCATTTGAAGAAACTAATTGTTTTCCGTATCGAAGATAGTCAGAAATCTTGGACAATGGAATTACTTTTTTACCCATTGTTACATTGTGGAAGTTTTATAACTTGCGATCATCTGAATAAAGCATTGCAGATTAAATATTACTGTACTTACCTTCAAGTACATTGTAACATGTTCTTCCTTCTGTAAGTATTTTTCTTATATGTAGGAATTTGGAACCGTCTGTGTTGTTGTAAAATGGGAGCATACCACCACCTTTGAATTCCTCTTTGACCTCAACGACAATACGGTGTACTAAATGTTGTCCATATATTTCATGGGATATTGATGAAACTTTCCCGGATACAACTGAAAAATGATAAGAAAATCATAAGTAATTATATATTAAATATATTATATAATATAATATTAAATTATAAATTAAATATTTTAACTTATATTAAGAAATTTTAATAAAATACTATTTTTGTTCGTGTTTAAACAACTACACTATAGAGAGCCACCTTAATAGTGTCTCATGCTTTTGGCAATCCCCAGGGTAATGTTGACTGTCTTATCCGAGGTTTGTTTTCAATGTCTTTTTTATAGTATTTTTCATTTTGATGTTGTACCTAAAAATGTAATAGAATAAACAAATAATATCAGCATGAATCTATGCAACTTTGGCAATACTAGTTCATAATTATTCAGAAATATTACACATTGAACTCTTAACTTAAAACAAGTCCTTAAAGACTAGGAGCCCCTGACCTTTAACATTGACTATTTTCTGGTGCACACACACAAAGAATTCATGAACAGAAATTAAACTAGGAATCGGTTTGTAGTTTGAATACAGAGTATTGTACTATTTCGGATACCTTTGGATTTTACTTATCATTCAAGCGAGTACTGCAGCAGTGGCAGTGGTGGCGCTACGGAGGGGACACTAGTGGGCTACGGCCTCCCCCATCGGGGGACCTCCCCCTCCCACGCCGTCGGGAAAAATGTAAAATTTCGTCGTGGGCTTTTTAGGGTAATGACAAGGGGCAGGTGAAGCCCCAACATCAAAACGGCCTAAAAAAGCACCCAGAACACGGCAAATAAAGCATTGCTCTGCTGTCGGCGAATTTCTGGCGCCGGCGTCGCCACTGTACTGCAGTAGTATAGTAGTTCCACAAATCTAATTGTAGATAAGATCTGGATTAATTACAAATAAAAATTGATAAAAGTGCCAGATGTCAGTGAGTTAATTGTATCGTTGTGTTTTAGACGAAAGGTTAAATTCGTGGAATGTGGAAAACCCTTTGTTAGATTTTTTGCGGTTTTGGAAATGGGGATTTAGACTATGCCTACTGCATTACAGCTATCAATTTGTCTGATGGAAAACAGAACATGGGGTCGTTATCATGACAAAACAGAACCCTTTGTTAGTTGTCATAGCAGGGAACAGTTAATTCCTTGATCATAGCATGTAACTCCTTGGTCATAGTAAGGTCAGATTTTTACCAAAGGAAAAATATTTTGTCACGTGACTAAAAAAGTCTTCATATTTTGTTATTTACTATTATCTAAATATATATATAAAAAAAACTAGAACACAACAAGATTACCAATACTACATGCTAAAAATTAAAACTATCAGTTGCTTGGGAAGTCACGTTTACCTGTTTACAAACTATCATAACGTCAGCGTAACACACACCGCAACCTTGAAAGATTTGAGTAATTATCGGATACTTTTTTTTTCTGCTGGAATCAGAATCAGAATTTCATCCCATAATTTTTATCTTGATAATTTATCAGATTTTTCTCATGCGGAAACAAGACCAAAAATCACAAACTGTGACTCGTGGTTTGTTGTAGAAGAACAGTGCCACTAAGGGTTAATACTAATAGAATAGATTTGTGGAAATTAGTAAATGTAAAATATAATAATACTGCGGTATCTTACTGAATTTGTTAGGGCATATTGATGATCGGGCGTTCATACGAGGGCAGGCAGGTACCGGCGGTAAATTCTCACCTAAAAAACAAGCATAATAGTAAAGATTATACGGGTGTACGTAGAGTTATGGTCTGCATCCACCTCAACGCCAACATGGTTGAGGCTGAGATGAAAAGTTTTGAATTTGGAACTTCAGTCGTTGAATTGAAGCATTTTTATATTTAATCTTCAATACAGATATATATTTTTAATAAAAAATAAATATTGTTTCGCTTTATTCATTTATATGATTTGGTACATATGAGGCCTCACCACAAAATGAGTCTCATGGTAGGAAAATTCAAAATTAAGTTATTTGTACCTTCTAATAGAACATAGTAATAAGTTGTAATCTACGCTTTCAATTACATTCATTGGATAAGTTAGGATCCAAAGATATGAGCATTTGAAATGTTCATGTATGGAAACAGAGTTTTGAAAAAATCGCCCATAAAGCAATAAAAAATAAACAATGAAAAGACTATAAATTTCAGAAAATCTGCATAAAGAAAACTTTCCTGGATGAAAATTAACCTAAAAAGTATTTTATAATGAAATATAAATACCATAGTACTTATAATTGATTAAAACTAAATTTCTGAAAAATTTGACTTCAAACCTATTTTGGTGATTATCTCAATTTAACCTAACCTACGATGCGACTCATTTTGTGGTGAGACCTCACATTTGAACAGCTGATTAGATTGAAGTAAATAAAATAAATGGCTAGAGTCAGTAATCTAAAAAACCGACCTCGAAACAAAAAATGCGTTGGTATAACGAGAAATATCATCATCACTGATTTGTCAATTTTGCAGATCTTTCGTATTTCTACTTGGATTCCAATAAGCCATTTCACGGTTTCAACTGTGCATGTGCGTTACCAAGATCAAGTAAAAAAACGACGCGTGGTTTTTGTTGAAAGGATTATGTCGTTTTATCACTTGACCTTAATCTGCACATGCACAGTTAAAGCAGTGAAATGGTTATTCGGTGGATTCACAGTACGGTGCGTCACCTATCGAGATCCGCAATGCCTTATGGGTAAAGACATTGACGAAAGGCTGAGCTTGTGGTTTGCAGATCCTCTATCCACATTTGAGCTGAAAACAACACATCTTGTATATTTCCTTTGTATTTAGACCGTTTTTCGTTAAATTCTTCTGCCATTGTTGGAAACTAGCTTTCAGACTTATCCCTGTTTTGGCTTGGTTAATTTCGTGATTATGCATTTCCTTGGAATTTTAGGATAAAGTACGTATCACTGGCAGTTGTCGAGATAAAAATAAATTATTATTTAACTGAAAATCAGAAAAAGAATAAAAAATAACCCGACCCTTATGTTCGGTATTGTTTGAGTCGGTCTGACGTATATGTGATTATTCACATTAATTTATTATATTTAATTTTATTGACTGGTGGTTAAAGTGCGTGAGGACCAATCTAGGTTCTTAGTCCAAACTACATCACTGTCATCATTCTTTTTAATGATTACAAGTATTGACAAGAATACTTATGTGAAAAGGAATATAAACATCTTCTTGTATGCTAGATAGCGCCAGAGCCGTATATATAGAGAGTTTGGCCAACTCGGTTTCACGCGAGCCGCGCGTGATTGGTCAGATTAACGCACGT